>JASFAX010003905.1:0-41076 GCA_030737875.1 Allium sativum
CTTCAATTGACGTGTCCACATTAGCTTTCGAAGAACTTTTCGAAGATGAACTAAAACTTTTAATTGACAGGGATGAAATAGAATCAAGCCACCAATCCAAGTTTGAAAATTTTGATTTTGAATATTCAAATGAACGTGAAATTGTCGGTGCCGATAATACGTTGCCAATCAAGAAAGGTGATCACATACTCTTGAACAACACTCAGATTTCAAATTTCACTGAATTCATATACGATCATAAATTTTTGAGCAATTACACTGATAAATTCGTTGAACACATGAATTATTTTTGGAATGCTAGCTTGGTTGAAAAACTTCATGTTAGGACGACCCTGGATATTTATCTCCTGGACTGCAAATCGAGGTATAAAGATGAGATGGTTTTCAAAAACTCTTGCTTGTTAGAAAACATGTCTAGACACAGTGGGAATGGGACTCATAGGGCAAGAACCAAGTGTGGGGGAAAAAGTTGGTGGAATTCTTTGCATCGCGTTCACCGCAAACACATATATCACTGTATATATGATCCATTCTTACATATAGTTAGATTGCATTTCATTTTACAGATCATTTTGCATCTCATTCACCTTTGGGTGCGATCTTTCAAATTTAGGAAATGTTCACAGTGTGGACACTGTTTAGTTCTAGTGTGGGGGGGAGTCTGCATTGCATTCTTTTGTTTTTTTCTTTATTTTTCTTTCTTTTCATTTTCAGCCATTTAAATAGGACCATCATGCATTTAGATCATACTAACATGCAATTTTTTTTTTTGAAACATGACTCATTTTAGATTTGATACAACAAAATAAGTTAACAATTATTAGTCAGTTGTTAGTATTTTTCTCTCTCAACTTAGATCGAATAGGAAATATAATGAAAAGTTTAATTTTGAGGGATAATAGTGTAACCAGTACATAGGGAGATTCTTAGGTGATGGCCATGAAATCTATTCTATATTGTAAACTTTGTTTAAATAAGTGGAGGACTTAAAAGACTTATATTGGCTTTTCAAATCTTTAAAACTAAGTTGTGTTAAGTTGAATTCGCGTAACTCTCTTTTGTGCTTATATTTTCGATAATAATAATAATAGTATTCCAAGGGTATCCAACATTGCTTGTATATCGAGCGTTGGTGTGCAAACCCGCCAAGCTCTATCCGACACGTTGTTGACAAAGTCAGCGTTGGAATATCTTGGTCTCATTTTATGAGATTGGACACCTAAGGATTACCGACACGTTGTTGACAAAGTCAAAGTCGGCCTGCACAATCCGCCAAGCTCTTTACCTACTCTCCGTTAGTCCGCGAGGCAGTGCATGGGTGGTAAACCTTGGTCTTTTTAGGTGTATGTACTTAATCATAAATCTTAAAATTTTATAGAATAAAGAATAAGCGATGATACCCAAACACTTCTTGACCTTATTGATTTGACTAGCCATACATGAGAAATTAGAATACCACTTTGCAAACTGTGCCAAGCAAACTAAGAATTTATTTCATGGCTGCACTATGTTATCGACCGAACTAACTGGCCAAACTGGAATTTAACATTTGAAAACTTGATTTATATTGAAAATTTGTGACAAGTCGAGGTATCTAAAATAAAATCAACTGACTAGAAATTGTTAACTTAAATTGTTGTACCACTTTCCTGAAATAAGTCGTGTTTTCATTTTTCGTTTTTATTTGCATATGTCCATTGCATTCATGTAGCTTCATTAGAATCATAGCATATTACATTTGGATTTTGTGGGTAGTATCCGCTGAAAACCCTCACGAGACACCACTCGTCCTACTAGGGACACCTAGAGGTTTAACGGCTTGTTGCATACGCTCAATGCAATCGTGTTTCCTACGAAAGTGTGACCTACCTAGTCTAGTTTTTCATTTTTGTTTTACTCGAGGACGAGTAAAAGATAAGTGTGGGGGTATTTGATTGACATAGAAATGTGTTATTTTTATGCTCTTATATCTTGTCTTTTGTATATAAATAAATATTACTTGGGTATTGTTTTGTTACGTTTACAGATATTCCAACCCAACCCGCATGCAACCCGGAAAGTAGAGAAATGGAGATCAGATTGCTTTGCAGATGAAGATTTCACATCACATTGCTTTTTGGATAAGAAAATAATTGGTAGACGGGCTGTGCACCTCACAAATCAATGAAGAATTGTCAAAGAACCAAGAGGAAAAGAAGAAAGGCCAAAAATTTAATAGATTTAACTAGGGCCCATTTGAGATTCTCATTGTAAACTAATTAGTAATATAATGGCTAGGCCTATTTGTAATTAGGGTTAGGGTTTGGTTCTCCTATAAATACCCTTGTAATCCCCTTGTAGCCACTATTCTGTATCATATTTTCTCTTCTTAATAAAGTTCTTCTTTTATTTTCTAGCATTTTTTTGTTTTCTTAGCAACTAGTGTTGTCTATACGATTAGATTCGGTAGAACACTATTTGTATTTTGCACTTGTTTGCATTAGTGATTTACCGTCTGATTAGATTCAGCGGAAATCCTAATTTTAATTCTTGTTTGTTATTTCAATTTCTGCAATTTCAATTTCTGCTTTTTATTATTTTCTTAGGTCAAATTGGGTTTGATTAGATTCAAATCTAATTCATAGTTTCATTTGCTTTCCATTGAAATTGTGATTTGACCGTCGGTTCAGTTAGATCTGTTCTGAATCAAATTACAGTTTTAATTTTGTGTTGTTTTGCAAAATCAACCTCCAAAGTTCGTCTAACACGCCCACGAAACATATAAATAATAAAATTTAACTTTCCTCCCTGTGTTCGACCTGTATGCTACACACCTGTATGCTTGCAGAATTTATTACAAATGTCGCGCTTTTCTAATTCATAGACTAGCGTCGATCAAGTTAGAATTTATTACATGTTCCACTTTGGTTAAGTATTTTAATCTTATCTTCTATTGCCACCCCAGGCAACCACTAGATTTCCTCATGCCACCCAAGGCACTTACTTAATCTCCACATGCCACCCAAGGCACCCACTTAACCCTTCATGCCCCACTACATGCTTATCTAGTTAAGTGTTTCTTAATTGATTAAGAACGTAACCGTCGTAAAGACCTCTCACATTAGACTATCTTTTATGGCAGTTGGATTTGCCGGTTGGGTCCGGGCAGCCTTACGCCATAACCGAGTCTAACCTCGTGTCTATACACTTGTCACGTATTTAGTTTGTGCTTAAGACCTCTCACATTGGGCCAATCATTTGTAGCCGCTGGATATGCCGGTCGGTTCCGGGCAGTCTTATGCTACAAAAGGGTCCAACCTCGTGTCTTAGTCGATTAGTTACACCTAATTAATCACCCCCATAATTTGTATTAATTATCCCCTATTAATTACAAATTTAACGATGTACATAATTGACTCAATTATGTCCATCCACTTTATGGTTTGCATAATCATACCAACTTCACACCATTTTATTAACATGTATATTAACCCCATCGTTCCCCACGTAATTCGCGAACATGACATAAAAGGGAAGATTCATCACAAATACAATGGGTTCAACTTGCATAACATTAGCATCAACATGGGTTTTAAAGGTGTCATCATGCATATAGCATCAAACCCAACTAGCATAAATAATCAACCCAAACTTGCATGAATCACATATGTCATAAAGAGATTAACTTGCATAAGTTACTTATGTCATATAAAGGGGTAAACTTGCATATGTATGTATGACATACAAAGGGGTTAACTTGCATATGTATGCATATCATACAAAGGTGTAAGCTTGCACATGTTACTTGCATATAATCAAACACCATACTTGCATAACATGTCATATGTGAACTTGCATATAATCATACACCAAACTTGCATACATATCATAGATGAACTTGCATACACCAAACTTGCATATCATGGTGTCATAATGGATCAATGTTTCTCATATGACTTGCATAACTTGCATAACATCATAAACACATAGCATATGACTTGCATAACTTGCATAACATCATAATGACCTAGCATATGACTTGCATAACTTGCATAACATCATGATCACATAGCATATGACTTGCATAACTTGCATAACATCATGATCACATAGCATATGACTTGCATAACTTGCAAAACATCATAATCACATAGCATATGACTTGCATAACTTGCATAACATCATGAACATATAGCACATAACTTGCATAACATGCATAACATCATTAACACATAGGATATAACTTGCATAACATGCATTGATCCACATTCATAGCCATAACCTCATCATATCCTATCATAATCACTTCAATAATTGGTCATTAAGGCTATAGAAAACTCACCACTTGTTGATTAGCACTTAAATGAAGAAGATTAAGTTGCTAGAGTTGATTAGAAGTTGATTTGAGAAGCTTTCCTCCTCTTTAATTTGTTGGTGGCTCCTCCTAGTTGCATTTTGACGGCATAACGACGTTGTCTCCAATTTTAGTATGAATTAGGGTAGTCTTAGGGTGTATTTATAGAATTAGGATGTAGTTTAGGCCCTTAGATTAACCCTAGATTAGGTTAGAGCCGTCAGATCTCGTCACAAGCCACCAGACCCAGCCCAAAAGCCAAACTGATGCACCCAGGTCACCTGGGCTCGACCAGGGAGGTCGACCCTAGGGTCGACTCCCCAGTCGACCTTGGGGGAGGTCGACTCCCCAGTCGACCCCCAGGTCGACCCCCTGGGTCTGGCGGGATTTTTCCCGCCACTTCTGAAAATTGAAAATTTTGTTTTTAAATCTGAATTTAAATTTCTGAAACTTCTTTGGGCCTTACCGGGGTCATACGGACTCCGATTTTCGAAAACTCGGATTCTATTTCGCGTATTTTTCCGAGACGAACGCAATGGCGTAGCCCGTTTCCCTTGATTCATATTTTTTAAATTTAATTCTGCCCTGTTTTATATTATAGCAAGTTATTCAACATACGAGGTGTTACATTCTCCCCTACTTAAAGGATTTCGTCCCCGAAATCTCTAAGCCAAGAAGAACGTATCCTACCAACCAAACAACCATCTAATCAAACCATCAAACAATGGCATCCATTGTCCTTAGAGTTTCTAATGCTGTATGAACATATGCAAAGAGTGTGTGTATATGTTCCATGTCTAATGCAAATTAGGCGGTCTACTAATTCAGTTGACCTCCTTAATGCAAACCATGATAGTGCCATGCATCCAATATGTATGCAAAAGAACCTTATCGACACATACTATCTCTACATGAGTGCACAATCATTCACCAAAATGCATCATCCATGTGATAACACAACCATTATACATCCATTAATATAGCTACCTACACACAATTTTATGCAATATGCAATATGAAGTGATTGAGCCGATCTAGTGCCTAGAAATGTGTGTATATGCATCCACGAGCAACCACTAGCAACCACTTGCATCCACACGCATCCCTCAAACATAACATGTCTCAAACACATGTTTCAACCATAGGTTTTACCCTATCTAAAGGTCATGGGTACTAATGAGAGGACATCCTAAAGATAAGATAAGTACTAGATAAACGATAAAGGAGAAGTTAAAAGACACACCCTCAAAAAGAAATGGGTACAATGAACGCATCTTCGCTTCTGTCTCCTAAGTAGCATTTCTCTCCTCTTCTCCCCTTGGCACTTTGACTAGTCGAACCTCTCTGTTTCTCAACTTCCTAATCTCTGACCCAAGGATGCGGGTAGGAGCTCGTCGAATAGTCGCATCACGCTCTACCTCCACTTCTCTCAGCAAGCTCAGCTCTACCACCTCTGCGGTCTCATGTAGGCACTACCTCAAATGTGACACATGGAATACGTCATGCTCCCTATGCAACCGAACTATCTCTCGAAGATAAACTGAAGCTAGCCATGGAGCAGTCCTCTTGCTCTTCACGGGTATGAAATGGGCACTTTTAGTAGGTCTGTCTACCACAACCCAAATTCCCGTATTACCCTTCTTCGGCCTGGGTAACCTATCAATAAAATCCATCGAGACACCTCCCACTTCCATTGCGGAACTTTCAATGGGTGAAGCAACCCACCGGGTTTCTTTTGCTCCGTCTTTCACCTGTTGGCACACCAAGCATCTAGCGACATACTCGGCCACACCTTTTCTTCATATCGGCCCAAAAGAAAACTCGCTTCATGTTTTGGTACATCTTGTCCTCATCGGGATGGATGGTCATCCTAGAACGGTGTGCATCATCAAGGATAGCCTTCCTTAAACCCTCGTCTTGCGGTACACAAAGTCTACCATCTCTACGCAAGCACCCCCTATCGTCTAAGGTATACCTACTCAAATGGCTGGATGACTCCCCCCTTATGAGCCTCTATACCACTCAACCAACTGTGGGTCGTCCCTCTATGCCTCGCCAATCCGTCTCAAAAGAGTAGGTCTGACCTCCAAGGATGCTAGCAAACCGGGTATAAAGTCAACGGAAGGTCTGAAATCAAACATCGAGATAAATTCCAAGCTTCGTCGTTCCACGAACAATGGACTCAAGGACAACCTTTTTCTACTCAAGGCATCCGCCACCACGTTACCCTTTCCAGGTGTATACGCTATCTCGAAATCTTAGGATGCTAAGAACTCCATCCACCTTTGCTGTCTCAAGACTATGCGCTCGAGAGTCTCCAACACTTCCCTAAGCTGTAGGGCATGCTCTTCTCCACTTCTGGAGAAAACCAGGATATTCTCCCATACAAAATCATCACAACTATCCATCTCTCTCGCAGACCATCCTAGTCGTACTCGACATCCCGCAAGTGCAAGCCCCAAAGGCCTAAACCAATATCAGACAAACACCCAAGGGATACCTCCTTCGAATTCAGACGACCTACGTGAGATGATACTAGTAAAAACAGCTAAATAATTAAGCCCTTGTCCAACTCTGGATGTCCTTGCCAATCTCGCCCCAAAACCACCGTTGATCAAATAACTGGCTTTGCTTAACCCATTAAGCACACACGAAAACTTATTTCGCTCTTTAGAAAAGACCAAGATGTCATCCACAAAGACCCCTACGAAGCTATTTAGGTACTCCCTGAACACCCTACCTATCAAATCAACAAAGTATGCGGGGGCGTTCGTCAAACCAAATGGCATCACTAGCTGCTCATAGAAACCATCCGGAGTCCTAAAGGCTGTCTTCTCTATACTATCCTCAGTCACTCCAACTGATGAAACCCCGTGGCTAAGTCCAACTGTGAAACACTGAGGCGCCAACCAACCGATCAAAAAGATCATCAATCCTTGGCAATGGGTGTCTATTCTTCTTTGTGAGCTTGTTAAGTTCTCTATAGTCTACACAAAGTCTGAGGGACCCATCCGCCTTCGTTGCCACAAACTACTGGAGCACCCCACTCCGATATACTTCGTCTTATGAACCCCTTCTCAAGCAACTCCCCTACTTGCTTATGGAGTTCCCTCCTCTCACGAGGAGCCATGTGGCGCACTGACAAAGATACTGGTTTAGCATCGTCTACCAGATATATTCGGAGGTCTATCTCCCGCTTCGGAGGTAAGCCCGTCATCTCCTCAAACTTATCCGAGTACTCCCAGACCACTCTAACAGATCACAAACTCTTGACCGAAGCGTCAAGCGATTCAAGATAACTTAGCATAACAAAATCTATGGGATTACAAGAGATCTCGAGAGTGTTACCCAAGCGGGTCATGGGCCTAACAACTCTCCTTTCGCAATCAAGAACGGCACCATTACTGGGTAACCAGTCCATGCCCAAAATCAACCCATAGCCCGTGAAGCCCAAACAAAAGCATCACCTCTAAACTCAACGCTAAGTATGGAAATCTTCAAACCCCAACATATCATGGACAAATAAGTGGACCCCCCCCCCCCCAATTGGGTTTGAAACAACCACGGGATCATCTACTAAACTGGTGTCTAGGTGCAGTGACTCAACTAATGATGATGAGATAAACGAATGTGGTGCACTAGAGTCGAATAAAGTTCGAACAGGATGATCGAGAGAACCAAATTTCAACTTAGACGGTCCTACCCCCATCAGGTATACCCGTCATGTGGGGATACATCTACCCTCCAGAAGATCCTGAACTTCGTCCTTACCTTTTTGGACAACCCCAAGGTATCCTATTTCTCCAAAACAACTAGCCTTCCCCTTAACATTCTCCTTTCGTGGCCTCCTTACCATGATGAGGTTTCGTCTTTTATTTACCTAATAGTTATTTGAACCTTCCTCTCTCGTCCATCTTAACGGTACCCATAAGCCCTCCACCTCCTTGGACTAACTTCTTAGTTCGGCAAACGACTTAGTCCCTTGAAGTAGTTCTTCCATCCTTCATACGGAAGTCCTTATTTATCTTAAAAAAGACATCTACACGCGGAGGGGAAATTCAAAAAGAGAAAGAGGAAGAGATTCAAAACGGAGAATCCGAAGGATAAAGATATGGATATTTGGGGATTATGCTTTTCTTTCAAAAACTTTTCTCTTAAAAGACATGTTTTTGAAAATACTTCTTCCGAAAATGTTTTTTTTTTTAGAAAAATAGTTTTCTAAAAATTTTATCTGTTTTGGTAACCTTAAGCTCTGATACCACGTGTAACACCCCACACCCGCTAAGGTCACTCACAAGGGGAATGCCTTAGCTTCGATGGAGTATTTAAGTGAATATAGAACTGAAAAATTACAACAAGACAAATATAAGTAATACTTGAAATTTTAAAACATCATTTCGTTGCAGCAGAAGGTAAACATGTTTGGTTACATCTCAAAAACCAACAAGAGTCAAGTACAAAATATCCATCTTGTTAAAACATAAGTACATAATCCCAATACATACTAATAGCCATAATAGAAAAGATAACCGAGCTTTTCTTCAAGAGTCCAAGCTCCAAAAGATAGATAAAGCAATCTGATCAAAGCCCACTAGTGCTAGGCCCACTCTGAGAACCTGAGGGTTGGGGAAAAAGATAAAAACAACGGGGTCAGACATAAGTCTGAGTGAGCCCTATAACCTTAACAATACAATCATTAAAGTCATTAGGGTATGATATAAACCTGGTACGGTACGACTAGGGATAAATGACTACACTAAGCAGCCAACTAGACTTAGGATGAACTAAGATAATGGTAAAGACGCGCCTATCCACCTAAGGATAAATACTACACTGCACCACCCCAGATCTACCCACCCAAGGGTAATTCCTACACTGCGCCACACCAGTTCTACCCACCCAAGGGTAATTCCTACTTAAAGGTTGATCCCACTAAGTGTACTTAGTAATTTTTAATAGTAGTTTCGTGTACCCCTAGCTGACTACATAGGTGTTGTCTGCCCATATCTCCACTAGGTGTACCCTTAGTAATCTTAATAGTAGTCTCTTGTACCCCTAGCTGACTACATAGGTGCCGTCTGCCCCTATCTCCACTAGGTGTACCTGCTACTCCCCAAGCGATCGGCTCCCTACCGTAGATACCCGTGCTGGCCCCACAGTGGGGTGTATCACTCCCCAAAGTGGCAACCCGATACTATCAATGGTGCACGGCTTATATCTACACGATGCAACAACGTCTTACCAACCAGCCCGGGTAAACACACGCATATGAAACCCGTTGGACTCGCGTTGCCACCGCTACCCCGTTTTGGCCTCTTATAGTCAAGCCCAGTATGCGTGTCCCGTCCTCGACATGGGTCGAGCCCACTAAGATACATATGGGTTACTGGTTGAAATGGGCCCCCACAAGCTACTGCTTAAGCTTGTCATTTTATCTAGTGCATCCCACTTAACCCCTTTTTCATAATCATGCCCACTTACATGTTAAGGTTTAGTTAAGTCATCTTATCATATTTCAATTGCCACTCAAGGCACCCACTAGATTTCTACATGCCACCCAAGGCACCCACTTGATTTCCACATGCCACCCAAGGCACCCACTTAACCCTTTAATCATGTTTAATTACATGTTCCACTTTGGTTAAGTATTCTAGTCGTATTCTCTATTGCCACCCAAGGCAACCCACTAGATTTTTCCACATGCCACCCAAGGCACCCACTTAACCCTTTAATCATGTTTAATTACATGTTCCACTTTGGTTAAGTATTCTAGTCGTATTCTCTATTGCCACCCAAGGCAACCCACTAGATTTTTCCATATGCCACCCAAGGCACCCACTTAACCCTTTAATCATGTTTAATTACATGTTCCACTTTGGTTAAGTATTCTAGTCGTATTCTCTTTTGCCACCCAAGGCAACCCACTAGATTTTTCCACATGCCACCCAAGGCACCCACTTAACCCTTTAATCATGTTTAATTACATGTTCCACTTTGGTTAAGTATTTTAATCTTATCTTCTATTGCCACCCCAGGCAACCACTAGATTTCCTCATGTCAACCAAGGCACTTACTTAATCTCCACATGCCACCCAAGGCACCCACTTAACCCTTCATGCCCCACTACATGCTTATCTGGTTAAGTGTTTCTTAATTGATTAAGAACGTAACCGTTGTAAAGACCTCTCACATTAGACTATCTTTTATGGCAGCTGGATTTGCCGGTTGGGTCCGGGCAGCCTTACGCCATAAACGAGTCTAACCTCGTGTCTATACACTTGTCACGTATTTAGTTTGTGCCTAAGACCTCTCACATTGGGCCAATCATTTGAAGCCGCTGGATATGCCGGTCGGTTCCGGGCAGTCTTATGCTACAAAAGGGTCCAACCTCGGGTCTTAGTCGATTAATTACACCTAATTAATCACCCCATAATTTGTATTAATTATCCCCTATTAATTACAAATTTAACGATGTACATAATTGACTCAATTATGTCCATCCACTTTATGGTATGCATAATCATACCAACTTCACACCATTTCATTAACATGTATATTAACCCCATCGTTCCCCACGTAATTCGCGAACATGACATAAAAGGGAAGATTCATCACAAATACAATGGGTCCAACTTGCATAACATTAGCATCAACATGGGTTTTAAAGGTGTCATCATGCATATAGCATCAAACCCAACTAGCATAAATAATCAACCCAAACTTGCATGAATCACATATGTCATAAAAAGATTAACTTGCATAAGTTACTTATGTCATATAAAGGAGTAAACTTGCATATGTATGTATGACATACAAAGGGGTTAACTTGCATATGTATGCATATCATACAATGGTGTAAGCTTGCACATGTTACTTGCATATAATCAAACACCATACTTGCATAACATGTCATATGTGAACTTGCATATAATCATACACCAAACTTGCATACATATCATAGATGAACTTGCATACACCAAACTTGCATATCATGGTGTCATAATGGATCAATGTTTCTCATATGACTTGCATAACTTGCATAACATCATAAACACATAGCATATGACTTGCATAACTTGCATAACATCATAATCACCTAGCATATGACTTGCATAACTTGCATAACATCATGATCACATAGCATATGACTTGCATAACTTGCATAACATCATGATCACATAGCATATGACTTGCATAACTTGCAAAACATCATAATCACATAGCATATGACTTGCATAACTTGCATAACATCATGAACATATAGCACATAACTTGCATAACATGCATAACATCATTAACACATAGCATATAACTTGCATAACATGCATTGATCCACATTCATAGCCATAACCTCATCATATCCTATCATAATCACTTCAATAATTGGTCATTAAGGCTATAGAAAACTCACCACTTGTTGATTAGCACTTAAATGAAGAAGATTAAGTTGCTAGAGTTGATTAGAAGTTGATTTGAGAAGCTTTCCTCCTCTTTAATTTGTTGGTGGCTCCTCCTAGTTGCATTTTGACGGCATAACGACGTTGTCTCCAATTTTAGTATGAATTAGGGTAGTCTTAGGGTGTATTTATAGAATTAGGATGTAGTTTAGGCCCTTAGATTAACCCTAGATTAGGTTAGAGCCGTCAGATCTCGTCACAAGCCACCAGACCCAGCCCAAAAGCCAAACTGATGCACCCAGGTCACCTGGGCTCGACCAGGGAGGTCGACCCCCAGGTCGACATTAGGGTCGACTCCCCAGTCGACCTGGGGGGGAGGTCGACTCCCCAGTTGACCCCCAGGTCGACCCCCTGGGTCTGGCGGGATTTTTCCCGCCACTTCTGAAAATTGAAAATTTTGTTTTTAAATCTGAATTTAAATTTCTGAAAACTTCTTTGGGCCTTACCGGAGTCATACGGACTCCGATTTTCGAAAACTCGGACTCTATTTCGCGTATTTTTCCGAGATGAACGCAATGCCATTGCCCGTTTCCCCTGATTCAGATTTTTAAATTTAATTCTGCCCTATTTTATATTATAGCAAGTTATTCAACATACGAGGTGTTACAGATTTCGTCCCCGAAATCTTCAAGTTAGGAAGAACGTATCCTACCATCCATCATCCATCTACTCAAAACATCATCCACGTGCAGTCATTGTCCTTAAAGGATTCTAAATGCTGTATGATCATATGCAAAAGGTGTGTGTATATGTACTTATCTAATGCAAAAATCAGGCGGTTACTGATTCAGTAAACCTCCTTAATGCAAAGTATGTTAGTGAAATGAGTCCATATGTATGCAAATTCCTAACATTCATTCATATGTTAGTGAAATGATCTCTACATGAGTGCACATAACATTCATTCATATGCAACATCCACGTGATAGCATAACAAGTTTCATCCATGAATAAGTATAAGCACTCATGCATATGCAACATGAAAGTGTGTGAGCCGATCTTAGTGCCTAATGTGTATCATGCATCCACGAGTATCCACTTGCAAACACTTGCAACCACTTGCAACCATCAAGCATAACATGTTTCAAATACATGTTTCATCCAAAGGGTTTCTACCTAAGGTTCTCACGACAAGGTTAACGAGATAACAAGATAAACCTGATAAACATGGATAGCAAAAAGGAAGACATGAAAAAGGAAAAGAGGTCGAGAATGTACCCTCAAAAAGGTATGGGTAAAGCCCACGCATCTTCTCCTCGGTTTCCCAAGTTGCATCTTCATCGGCTTCACTACACTGAACTTTCACCAATTTGACTTCTCGATTCCTTAACTTCTTGATCTCTGTTCCCAAAATACGAATCGGAGCTCTCCTCAAGGTCGCCTCTTTTTCTACCTCCACTTCTTCAAGAATGCTTGGTTCAACCACCTCAGCGGACTCATGTAGGCACTTTCAGAGATGCGAGACATGAAAGACATTATGCACTCCGGCTAGCTTCTCAGGCAATTCCACCTTATAGGCCATCTTTCCAATTCTCTCTATGATAGGGAAGGGTCTTACGAACCTTGGTGCCAGCTTCCCAATTGCTCCAAAACGTACCACATCACGCAAAGGAGAAACTTTCACGAAAACCATGTCTCCCACTTCGAATTCCAAATCTGCCCTTCGCTTGTCAGCATATGATTTATGTCTATCTTGGGCCGCTTTCATCCGTCTTCTCACCAATTCAACTTTCTCGGATGTGTCCCGTATCATATCGGGCCCAAGTATAAGCCTATCCGTTGTCTCCCACCAACAAGATGGTGACCTACACGGCCTCCCATACAAAGCTTCAAATGGTGCCATCCCTATGCTGGCTTGATAGCTATTATTATAAGGAAACTCTACAAGAGGAAGGTGGTCTTCCCAAGTACCACCAAAGTCAAGAACACAAAGCCTCAAAAGATCTTCTAGCACTCTATTCACCCTTTCGGTTTGGCCATCAGTCTGGGGGTGATAGGCTGTACTCAGATTCAATCGCGTACCCATCGCTTCTTGCAGACTATTCTAGAACTGGCTAGTGAAAATTGGGTCACGATCGCTAACTATGCTAGAAGGAATTCCATGCAACCGCACTATCTCCCGAAGATAAATAGATGCTAGCCATGATGCGGTCCTCTTGCTCTTTACAGGAATGAAATGAGCACTCTTCGTAAGTCTATCAATTATGACCCATATGCTTGTATTCCCTTTCCTTGACCTAGGCAATCCATCCACAAAATCAATAGAAATACTCTCCCACTTCCATTGCGGGACCTCCAACGGATGTAATAGCCCACCTGGTTTCTTTGACTCGGCTTTCACTTGTTGGCACACCATGCACTTTGAAACATACTCTGCCACATCTTTCTTCATTCCGGCCCAAAAGAAAATGCGCTTCATATCTCTATACATCTTATCTCCTCCAGGATGTATAGTCATCTTCCAGTGACGTGCTTCTTCGAGAACTTTATGCACCAAGTCTCCTACTTGTGGAACGCATAGCCTTCCATCACGCCTTAGCCAACCTTTATCATCAATAGTATATCTAGCAAGGTGACTAGACGTCTTACCACGAATCAACTTGTCCATGACCTCGACTATCTGTGGATCTTCCTTCTGCGAAGCCCCAACTTGATCAAGAAGTGTGGGTCTAAGCTCAAGGGATGCTAATGAACCCGTCATCGACTCAACAGCCGTCGTGAAATCAAAGGTTGCCAAGAACTCTAAGTTCTTCATCTCAATAAACAAGGGACTCAAAGTCAACCTCCTTCTGCTTAGTGCGTCTGCCACAACATTACCCTTGCTAGGGGTATAAGCTATCTCGAAGTCATATGATGCCAAGAATTCCATCCACCTTTGCTGCCTTAAATTCAGATCTTTCTGCGAGAAGAGGTACTTGAGTGACTTGTGATCAGTATACAACTCAAACCTTTCGCCTAGAAGATAGTGGCGCCAGGATTTGAGTGCAAAGACGATCGCCGCCAACTCCAAATCATGAGTGGGATAGTTCTTCTCATGAACTTTAAGTTGCCTACCCCTATAACATATCACTCTTCCCTCTTGCATTAGAACAGCACCTAACCCCGTACCACATGCATCGGTGTACACGGTAAACATCTTACCGCCATCGGGTAATGCCAAAACTGGAGCTGTGGTAAGGGCTCTCTTGAGCCTTTGAAAAGAAAGTTCACACTCCAAGTCCCATGCAAAGACTAAGTTCTTCTTTGTCAACCTAGTAAGAGGGGCCGAAATCTTAGCGAAGTCCCTGATGAACTTCCTATAGTAGCCCGCCAGACCGAGAAAGCTTCTTACTTCGGTTGCATTCCTAGGAGTCTTCCAGTCTTGAACCACAACCACTTTCGCAGGATCCACCGCTATGCCTTGCTTAGAAACTATATGTCCAAGAAACCGAACTTCCCTTCTCCAAAAATGACAATTGGAGAACTTTGCTTTCAACTGAATCGCCCTAAGCGTATCCATCACTTCCTTGAGATGTCTGGCACGTTCTTCCTCATCCTTTGAGAAGATCAGAATATCATCCACGAAGACAACCACGAACTTGTTAAGGAACTCCCTGAACACCCTACTCATCAAATCTACGAAGTAGGCGGGTGCATTAGTCAAACCGAATGGCATGACAAGCCATTCAAAGAATCCATCTGGAGTCCTAAATGCAGTCTTATCAAAGCTATCCTCAGCCACTCTAAGCTGATGGAATCCGGTGGCAAGATCAAGCTGAGAGAAAACAGAAGCACCAACAAGCTGGTCAAAGAGATCATCAATCCTCGGTAACGGGTGCCTATTCTTCTTTGTCAGCTTGTTCAATTCTCGATAATCAACACATAGACGAAGCGAACCATCTGCCTTATTAGCGAATACCACAGGAGCACCCCATTCAGAAATGCTTCGCCTAATAAATTTTTTCTCAAGCAGCTTCTTGATTTGCTTACTGAGCTCCCTTCTTTCACGTGGGGCCATGTGCCTAACGGGCAATGATACTGGCTTGGCATTATCGACTAGATAAATGCAGAAATCTATCTCTCGTTTGGGGGGTAACCCCTTGACTTCTTCAAAGACATCAGGATAGTCTCGGACCACCCTTATAGATTGCAGATCATCGATGGACGAGTCAAGAGATTCAAGATTAAATAACATGACGGGACCTCTAGGGTTACAAGAAATTTCTAGGGTATTACCGAGGCGAGTCATGAGCCTCACCACCCTATGTTCACAATCGAGAATGGCTCCATAACTGGACAACCAATCCATGCCCAAGATCAACCCGTATCCCGTGAACCCGAGAACATAAGCATTACACGTGAATTCTACAGTCAAGATAGAAATCTTCAAATCCACACAAATCATAGATAGATGGGCGGAACCCCCAATTGGATTTGAAACACTGACGGGATCCTCAACTAGACTAGTACTTAGGTGCAAACTTTCAACAATGTCAGAAAAAATAAAACTATGCGATGCGCCAGAGTCAAATAAGGTGCGAACAGGATAATCAGAAATATAAACAAGACTTTCTATAGAAATACTACCTTGGTCCTGAACTGGAGCAGCGTTGAGAGCATGCACTTGCCCTCCAGAAGGTCCTGCACGCTGATTCTGCCCTTGCCCTTGCCCTTGTCCTTGCTTCTTGGGGCAATCCTTGCTAAAGTGTCCAGTCTCTCCACAATGAAAGCATTCGCCCCGCTTCCTCTTCTTCTTTCTGCAGTCCTTGGCTATGTGCCCAACAATCCCACAGAAGTTGCATTTTCTTGGGTCCTTTGCCTTGGCCTTGTTGCCCTTGTTGTTCTTGTTGTTTTGATTGCTCTGATTGCTCTGATTTCCTCCCCACTTGGAGTCTGTCTTCTTGGCTTGAGTCTCATTAACCTTGACTTCCTTCTTGCCATTCCTATCGCCTCCTTGAAGCAATGCCATGTCTACTAGGCCTTCAAAAGTGGCCCCCATGGGTATATGAGATAGGGCTAAACCTTGTAATGGCTCATTCAACCCTCGTGCAAAGCGTAAAGCCTTCTTCTGGGGAGTATTAACCATGTCCAAACCAAATCGAGCAAGCTGATTAAACTTATTCACATACTCCCTCACTGTCATGTCCCCTTGCTTCAAAGATATAAACTTCTCCAATTGCAGATTCGCCTCAGCTGATGATAGAAACTTAAGCCCAAATCTTGTCCTAAAGTCGGCCCAAGTCTCTATCGGCCTCGTAGCATTGGTGACCTCCCACCAATAAGCAGCCTCTTCTTTTAATAGCCATGCTGCCAATAAAACCTTTCTATGGTCTTCCACATCAAAGATAGCGAAGAGACCCTCAGTTTCTTTCAACCAATTTCGTGCCTCCACAAAAGTCTCCGTCCCAATGAAATTCTTGCCACCCATCGCCTTAAAGTCTTTGCAAATCTTAGCGAAATCTGCTTGTGGATTCTGAGGAGGAGGAGGGACCTCAGTTACAGTGGGGGTGGTTGTTGGGCCCACATTGTTGGCCCTAGCTTCCAAGTACCTCCGGAACCATCCGGGAATGGTCACTCCCTCGGGAAGGTTAAGATCGGCCATACTGAAAAAGGAAAAGATAGATTTAGAACAAGGAAACGAAGGATAGTGCTAATGGCTTTTGGGGAGTAGCCTTTTAAAATAACTAGACTTTTCTTGGAAAATACATAATTGGTTTTGAAAAAGTTTTTCAAAAGGTAAGTTTTTAAAAACCTTTTGCTCAAATCTTGTAAACCTTATGCTTTGATACCAAATGTAACACCCCACCTCCGCCAATGCCACTCTTGCAAGCACACTAGCTTTGGAGGGGCGTTAAACGAGGTAACATGCATGCAGATATCACAAGACAGAACATATAAGTAAAAACAGAGTAAATAAAGCAGCGGATAAAACTAGCATTTCAAAACCATAGTCAAGTTACATCAAAGTACTGGTTCATTATTTTCCCATAAAACAAAGTCTAGAACATAAACTGAAAACAGAAAAAGAAACATAAAGTAACTATCCCCAAAGTAGCATAAGGCCATAGCATGCTCGAACCATACGTGAGCTATCCAGAAAAGCAGCAAAAGATCCAGCTAAGTAACAGTGTTCCCACCCAACAAACCTGGGGGGGGGGGGGGGAACGGAAGAAAAGAGGCGAAAGAAAACGGGTCAGTCAAAAAGACTGGTAAGTCCTATCTACTATTAGTATAAAAACAAATAAAGTTAACTGAACATGTAAAACAGAGATGAGATGTAGGGTGATAACTGGCATGGTGAAAGGTTAACAAGATAGACCAAGTGTGGCATCGCATATACAAGGTTAAGCTGCACCAGGTGTGTACTAGTATTCCAATCCATGTCAAGTATAAACAAGAAATGATCCCTTGGCCCAATCTTGGCCCAATATCCCGAGATGACCTAGATCAAGGTCCAACAACACGGTCTAGTCGACCGGCTCCCTAAAAGCCTAACTCGTCAAGTGTCGGTGTCATACGGCCCAACCACGAAGTGTAGTCAAACTGTGCTAGGTTCACCCTAGGGTGTATCAAGCCCTAGGGTGCCAACCACGAACACAAATCAAGCACGCACAGTCTAATCCTACGGGTGCCCGTGTCTGCTTTTTCAACTCCGGACCATGTGCACGACCATGGTCCGCCTGAACCTACACCGGCGCACCTACTCAGCCGTCGTTTTGGTCGCTTACATGTCAACCCAGTAATCGTGCCCCACCCTAGCCTAGTCCCTAGGGTATCATGATACAATCAAGAGGGTTACTGGTGAAAAGGACCACGTAACTAGGGTTTCTAGCGGGTTAAATGTGGTTAACCCTACCCAATCAAATATCAAGTTGGTTAAGTGTACCCAAGGTTCATGACTTAACCGCGTCAACCCATCATGTTTAATTGGTTAAGTATTCAAGTGGTCCATGACTTAACCCTACTATGTGGCATTAATTAATTTAATGCACCCAACCTCTCACATTAGACCCTGTTGTGGTTACTAGTAAAGCCGGGCGGGTCCGGGTAGCTTTACACCACAACTTGGTCTAACCTCGGGTTTCTAGTGCAACATGACCAACTACTCACATTGGGTCCTAATGCTTGTAGCCACTAGTTAAGTCGGTCGGTTCCGGGTAGATTTATGCTACAAGCTCAACCCAACCTCGAGTTGGCCACACTCATATTTTCTAAGTGTCATGTCCATCATTATATTTACAAACATAATCACAAGTCAATGTTCATGTCATATTTTAAAATCATGTTTTCATGTCATTAATATTACCCAAACCCAACGCATTCCCATCGCATGTACGTTTCGCATAACATAACATAGATCAAAAGAGGGAACTTGGCAAAAGCATGACAAAAAGGGGCATAAGGTAATAAGATTGACCACAAGTTGAACATGGTGGCATATGAGGCATAAATAGGTTCATAAGCTTGCATATTACTTCATAGGCCTCAAAGCATGCATAATATCAACTTAGGCAAATAGGTGAAACATGATTATGAATGACATAGGATGATGGCTAGAAGTTCGCATATAACATTATATGCAAGTTATCATGAAGGTTATAAGAGTTCTCATGTTGTATAATGCAACATTTCAACATAAAGCTTATAGCTTTTAGCCCACAAGGTCAAGGTGATAGGTTTACAAACATGCATAGAATATATTCATGCATAACATGATAAGATCAAAGCACATATCATACTTAGGCCCAAACTCAACTTGCAACGTGTCACATTTAACTTCATAGTTAGAATCTAAGAGTAGTATAGGGCTTACAATGAGCGGTTATGCGATCTAGATCAATATATATAAAGATTGAGATGAAGCCACAAGCAAAATCCGCAAAGAAAATAATAAGCTCCACTTAAACGCCTTGAAACAAGAAGTAATAACTCCAATGACAAAGAAAGAAGGCTCTTTTACTTAAGAAAGATGGCTCTTTTATGACATAGATTGATTTGAGACACTCATGCTTTCATGAAGAAATGGAGGCCATGATTGGTGAATATTTGGACAGCATTTAGTTGTAGGAATAATTAATGAGGGTTTAGGCTAGGTCTAGGGGTCTTTTTATAGGTGATTAGGTTAATTTAGACCATAGGATTAACCCTAAATCGAATCTGAGCCATCAACTCTCGTCAGAAACTTCCAGAGCAAGACCTAACCTGTCAAAATGGTGCACCATAAAAACTGGTCCGACCGGGGGGAGGGGGGGTCGACCCCTGGGTCGACATGGGTGTCGACCCATTTGGGGGGGGGGGTTCGACACTGGTGTCGACCCTGCCTGGGGCGGGAGAATTCCCGCTTATCCTTTTTTGGCTGAAATTTAAACCTGAATTCGAATTTGAACTGTTTTCGGGCTTGGAATTTTCTGAAAACTTCATTGGGCCATAACTTGGTCATACGGACTCCGTTTTTCGAAAACTCGGACTTTATTTCGCGTATTTTTCCGAGACGAACGCAATGGCACAACCCGTTTCCATTGATTCAGATTTTACAATTTAATTCTGCCTTGATTTACATTATAACATGTTATTAAAAATACGGATTGTTACAATTTCAAAAACCGTTTTGGGTTATAGTAAGGTAAAAACCGTCCGTGTTTATGTGTGGACTGGTCTTACTATTATCCATTGATTTCATAAAGGATTTCCCAAAGTTAAACAAGTTGTGTGTGCTGTGAATTTATCACTGAAAGTATTCTAGACTGACTTGGTGTAATTTATTTTAAATCAAATGTGCTCGGGTCAGACCGAGTATGTTCCAGGTTAGGTTTCGCTTGGAGTTTTCAGGAGCTAGAAGCAGGAGGCTTCACCACTAGTTATATAAAGTTATTTCCGCTGTGCAGTTATATGTTATGCTCTGATGATTGGTATGTGTGTACAATTTTCGTATAAAGGTATTTGATATTATATTTTATTCGTTCCGCTGTGAGATTCTGATGTGTTCTTCTCCTTTCTTCTATTCTAATATTTCTTTCTTTCTTATCTCACCCTCTAAATTCTTTCTCATGACAATCTGGGGGTTCGATAAGTAATACGAGTTTATGTGTTATTGTCAAAGACTCGAGCGTCGAGTTTTTACCCCGGGTCGTTACATTTCGGAACAAAAATTAAATTTTCCAATCCAAAATCACTCTAAGCTTTGCGATGATCTAGCTCTGATACTAATTGTTATGAAAACCGCGCCTTTGCGGAAGCAACCATGATCTTATTCACCCAATTACTTAAAGATGATTTCTATGGAAACAAACACAGATATGAAATCACACGCACAAACACAAGATATTCCATCCAACCACCCTCTTTATTGATTCACAAAAACAAATTTTATTTACACTTAATGGATCAAAACCAACAATAAACAAAATTACAAGAATCAATAACCTTACTGAGAAAGGGAAAGAATATCTAGATGATTAACACTCTTTGTCGGAGAAGGAGAACAATGAATAACGACGGCTAAGCCTTGGATTAACTTGAGGCACCAATCATCTCTAGGGCACCAAGCCCTAGAGGCACGCAGCCGCGACTCTATTTGGTCATACATTAATCCAACCCAATGTGCTGCTTTTATAGGAAAATAGAAGGCCTAGGAAAAATATCCAATTTTCCTCTTAAAGATATATTAGGAATATATCCCCTCAACACTTGCAGATAAGTCACAGAAAGACTGGATCAAAATCCAACAATAAATCCGCTCAAACGCCAAACTGCTCTTTCTAACCTTCTTTCTGTTGCCGTACCATCTGCTCTATCGTCAAGCACATCCACGTCTCGTCTCTATCAACATATGTGATTTTATGTCACAAATCACAACAAATTGCATATGTGTCACCCATTTAATATTTTATGAACATTTATCAAAAATCGTTTTGATTTCTCTTCGTTACATGTAATACTTTGATATGCGGATCATTGATTGGTTAAAAGTGCAATCATCTCAATGGATGCACCTTTTTCTTCTCCATTTGCGGCTTCATGCCTTCTCAACTCATAATGAAAAATCACTTCTCCTCCTTTTTAAGGTAGCGACTTTCTCACTTTTTGTTCAATTAACTAATTCTGGGAATTCATGACTAATTATGGATCTACATATAAATTGTTTTCACTTTGATTTTATTCATTCGTTCAAGTTTTGCTCCTATTGTTGCTTTCGAGGCTTACAAAGTTGATTTACAGTTGCTGGTTGTACACAGTAGACGTTAAGAGGAACATCTATTGTACATTGTAATTAAGTTGTCGTCCTATAATACATATTTTCACTCAAAATATTGAAAGAATTAAACAATTCTTGAGCTCAAAATTATCGAACAATGAAAATAAATATAAACACAAAGGTAGAGAGAAAGCATGTGAAATGCAAACCTTTTTACCAATCGTTGGAATCGATGAATTATGTTTTCAATGAATGCTTTAACTGTTGATATACCTAAAGATCTATCACATATAATAAATGGGCCTACATTTTTCTATGACTATACTTATCTATATCATTAATTTGGTACTAAAGTTTACTACAAACAAAAAGATTTTTATTATAATATATATTTTTATCATATTTATATGTAAGGTATAACCGGAACATAAAAAAACAGATGTAGGTCAATAGATAAAAATGAGGTGGATGCTTCAAATTTTAGATTTATAGTATAAATATTAATATATAATAATTATGTATATTGCATATATGTGTATGCGCTAGTGAAGACTACTTGATCATGCTAAGTAGTACACAATGTATAGAAGAATACTATCGGAACTTCCCAATTGAAAAAAAGAAGAAAACAAAATCTTCCGGTTCAAGTTGTGAATACTAAAATGATAGTGTAGTAGACGACAACCGTTACCGTCACTGTTACTGTAGTAGACGACAACCGCGTGAACGGTTAGTGCAGTTCGAAGGTTGAACGGTTCAACCGTAACAGCCCTAAAATAATCATAGATTTTAAATAATATTCCGTACAAGGTGAACCGGTTATTTTAACTCGCCAAAGCGACAAACGCAGAGCGGGTACTATTCATTTTTCTTCTCCAAGTCTGTTTTTGAAAACCTTTGTTCTTACCAAGCGCATCTCCTCTGTAGTTCATTCCTTTTATTCCCTCAAACATTCAACCTTAAATTATAACTGCCTTCCAATTAATACTACCTAAATATTTTATTCAGTCTCTTTTTTGCATGCCATCCACAAACCTAATCCAAAATTATAACTGCCTTCGCTAACATCGTTCTTCTTAATTTACACTTCATTCAAGTTATGAGCCCTCCGCACTAAATTTTAGTCTCTTTAAAGTCAAAGCACTGAAACTAATTTAAAATTGTTCTGTCCACTGGGTCAGCAAGTGCTACCGATCAACATGTTCTAATTTTCCATGCTTAATTATCCTTTTTTCCATGCTGTACCGATCTTCAAAGCAGCCCATGTTATTTCCATTGATGGACTTACTGATTTTAATTCGGTTATATGCTTTCTTATCATCTAAATTCGATGTGTACTGGTAGTTTTACTCGCCACTTCCCTTATCTCATTAACGCTTTACACCGTAATTTAGTGATAATAACATGCTGAATTAATGGCTCACATGTCTTTTTTGTCTCGGTTACTATTGAAAATGATTTTGTCTATTTCCTTCATTGCCATTATGCTGCTCTTTTTTTGTACTTTTCAAACTCTTTCTAATTCAAATGTGTATTTTGTAATAAGTTTTAAGCTATCTGATGTATATTTTATGTCAAAGATGTGATGCCATAAGGATAGGATTGTCAGACAAACTGCTGGTTGATGATATCATTGTTCTGTAGGTCCAAAAGGTGGTAACTCTGTTTTATGTATTCATTTTTTCATTCTCTACAAACTATGGTATAGCATCCTAGGTTGATTAGGTTGTTTCATAAACTAACCAAATCGTTTATATTGCTAAAGCATAGGATTTTGTTCTGACCTTAAGGGTGCATGGTTTTCCATCTTCGTATATGATTGCGAATTTCCAACTACTAAATTTATTTATTACTTAAAGAACTTGGTGTTACGGAGAGGTAATTGTAATTATCTGCATTTCGTATTTTTAGTATATAACCTACATGCCTAAAATCATTACAAAATATGTTTAACGCGGTGTTTGCGGCTGACGTTTATGCATGCGTTTTATGTTATAACCTACATGCCTGAAGTTATATTTTATTATACTTTCACTAACGTCACTAAAGCAGAGTTAAAAAATGACTAATGTTTTGACAATAGGAAATAAATAAATATCTGAACACTTTCTTCTCATCGTTTTCTCTATTTGAGCACTTTCCTATTGACTGTCTTTATCTTTTTGTTTCTACAGAAAAGATTTAGTGCTTATGTTTGGAAAATATGAACTCAATAGGGTTGTAGACATGTGAAAGGGAGTTAAGTACTTGAATGAAACCATTAACTGAAAAAAACGCAGGTTGTGTTAAAGTGCAGTTTGTGGGTGTGGGGGGTGTATATGTGGCTACTAAGTCAGCATTGGTCGGTGTTGAGAATTTGATTCGTTAACCTGGCAAACTTTTTAACCAGCGTTGTCTGAAAAGTTTTCATTGTACAAGTTTGCTATATTGTCACTTACGTCAACCTATAAATTGTAGAACAATTCACAATCTTAGGCCTGTTTATGTAAATAATAACACAAATAGCCATGTTCCAAAAATAATTACAGATATAGACCTGTTTCTGTCTAAAGGCGAGTTTTCAAACCTCGCCTGCATTAAAATACAAAGGTGAGTTTTGAAAGTTCGCCTTCAAATAAACCCTTACTTGATTATGTAATGTATTTACTAATGTAGTTGTAAATATTAATTATAAATTAAAGTTGTTAAATAGAGATAAATACATTATACTTTATTTAATCTATTAATATGATTTGTACATTATATAATTTATATGTTATATAATTTTATAATTATAAAATTATATATTTTTCATAATTTTTGCTATTATTTAATAATACACATTATAATGTATAAGCATATGACATATAATTATATTATATAAAGATATAAATTATATTAGTACGACCCATTACAACATAAATAGGACACGAAATAACTTAGACCCAGCGATACAACATAACTTAGACCCAACGATACAACATTACTTAGTCCCAACGATACAACATAACTTCCCTCAACTGAGCATTGAGGGATTTTAGAACCGGCCTGATGCGCTGGACTGCAACGTTTGGTTGCGTTGCATACTAAAAAGTTCAGTCTCGACCTCTGCGGCATCTACTTGGACTCTCATTTGCGTTTCGGGCACAAATTCGACATCTTCTACGGGTTGTTTACCCCTTTCGTACTCATTGTACATTTGAACCATGGTATCGTCGTCGTATGCCCAGTTAGCCATTTTGACAGTGAACTACTCTACAAAAAACCAAGGAGTGATGAAGAGAGGAAGAGAGGTTTGTTGGTCTTTAATAAGGGAGAGAGGAAGAAATGCTAGTTTGAAACATCTACGAAATAGAAACATTACATCTCCGCACTACAACAAAACAGTCGTTTTACAACGGGCAAAAACCGTTTGTAATATGCATTTCACAACGGGCATATGCCCGTCTTAATATGACCCGTCGTAATAGCTCCTGACTATTTGACAACGGGCAATGACTGTTGTAAAAGACCGTTGTAATAACTTGCTCTGTCACGTGCAATGACTCTATGACAATGGTTATTAACCCGTTGTAATAGCTAATAAATTACAAGCGGCCTTTGCCCGTTGTAATACAGTATATTATAATGGTTTTTGCCCGTTGTAATAGCAAATTTAAATATAACTGCTGCGATATACATCCATAATAATAATGAATATTTTAACATGCAATAAATACTGTAATGCAACAATCAAAATCACATAATAACACATACTAAAAGACTGAAGCAAGAATCATATAATTCCAACACATTTCAAAAAGTTTGATAAGTTTATACTCCAAAAGACTAGATAAGTTTACATTCCAAAAGGTTACATAAGTTACGTCAACATAGTTCTAACATAAATTACATAACTAGTTTCATAAGTACCAAAACTATACCAAGGAAATGTAATCTTTGTGCCACGCGACGGCAGATCCAACGGCCTGTTGGTCTTGAGTCTGCATATATTTACTAGCACGGTGTGACTGCAAAAAAAGAAAAAAAAAAATACCAAATGCAGAGAGAATATATTATTATACACCATTCAAAACTTATTACACAACATTTAAGTCTTTGCATTGCTGTAACCTTACAGTCTTTGGTTCTATGGTCTTCCTACTTCAGTTTAGACACAGTTTAGACACCACCATATCCACAGTTTGCAGTTGTATTTAAGTAAAAATATTTGTATTTGTAAGTGACATTATATACGAACTTTTATTTCTACAATATATGTATTTGTAAAAATATTTGTATTTAAGTAAAAATATATGTATTTGTAAGTGACATTATATACGAATTGTAAAAATATTTGCAGTTGTATATGACCAAATATATGCAGATGTAGACTAGAACTAAGTTCACCTTTGAAAAACCACTGTGAATCTTTTATCTAAAATGTATTTAAAAACTCAGCTGAATACATATAAAACTGATCAAATACTTATTATATTATATCATGTTAAATCAATTTATGTATGCATACGGAACTCATGTACACCATGGCGCAAACTCAAAACTGCATTTAAAATTTATGTGTGTACATGAACCAATGTCTGGAATAATTGCACATTTGAAAATTCAGATTCTCAGATTCATACGGAAACCCCATTTTTATAGAACTTTGCATTCTCTTTCAAATCCATGAATGTGCGAAGCGTTTCACACATCCAGTTCAATATGTTTAAAACTGTGGAGATACTGTGTTTACTCAACTCATATTTGGGTAATATTCAAAACATGCTTCGCACTAGAGAGGTAACGGTAAGTCATCGATGGTTGGATGATATATGAAGCAATAAATATATAAAAGTGCTAATATATGAGCTAATATCGATGGTTGGATGACATTTTTATGAATAACACATAACCTTTTTTTTTTGTAGGGATATTCTTTGTATTTAAACAAGTCATAGTCAATGATTATAAAATTAATTGTCTGCAATTGTTTGGAAACATGTACAGCCTGCAAATTATGTATAAGAAAATTACCACTAAATTTCCATGCAGAGCGTGGATAAGAGTACGGACTAATCAGTTTGCAGTTGTCTCCATGTCTCTGTAAAATAATATTTTAATTAGTACTAGTTGGGTACCAAATCGCCTGCTATTTGTAGCAAATTCAACGCATCCTTCAAGAAGGAAAAATTAACCGTCTTAAGCATGTTTGTTAACAATAGTAGCAAGTTAAAAGAGAAAATGAGATGTACTGCAGCACTGGAATACAATGATAGCAGCCATGCAGGAAATATGCTGACAAGTTGGAAGATGAATATAGTAAATGTATATCTTTTCAAAGACAAAGTGATTAAGATCTAACTGCAATTTACATAACGTGAGAAAAAATATCTTAAATCATGCCTTTTGCATCACTTTTGATCATCCTAGTCCATTATTCAAACCTAGACCCTGGATTAGAACATAAACTTTTCTTTTTGATATACACATTTGATTTATATCAAAATGCGGTCACAAAATATACAGTACAAACCCCTTTAGAATTTATGTAGTTCTAAAGCAAATTAGGCATTGTCAGTAAACCTAAGAGGTCTGTGCATACATGCACTTGCATTGTCAGTAAACCAAATGGCAAGTCATTATATAGCAGTGAGTCCAGTAACGATAAGATTTGGTCAAGAAGGAAAAAAAACCTTAGCGAGAGAAAAACAAAATGAGATTATTGTTGTGGTTCGGTATTCAACTTGCCTCTCTCTTATACATAGCTATATAGTGTACAAATATGAGTTCGCAAATACAAATATAACAAAAATAATTTTCAGTATTACCTGCATACCAATTCGTATTTGTATTACTTTCAAAGTTTTGTCTATTCTAATTTAAGCTATTGTTCCAGTTTGTCCAAGTAAAAGACCAATCTGACAGTATTACAGGTCAATGACTTGCTAAACTATGGTGGGAAATTAAGATAAATAAAACCGAGTGTTGCTTGCAAGAATTTACAATCCATACAAATGGGTTAAAGCTTGGAATATAAATTATGAAGACAGAGACTTAGTTTTCGGTTTCAACCCATTATAGAAGTCAAGGGAATGGTTTGGTATGTGCTGGATATTACAATTTGGAAACTGGAAATGAAATGATAGGGAGACATAGGCAAACCATTGACTTGTAAGTTGTAACCCAAGACTGAAAATAATGAATTAGGTGATTTATCCTTCTGATACTATTATTTTCAATTACGATCATGGTTGGCTCCTTTTTTTTTTGGTCCAATCAAATATATCAAAAGCCAAGTAGTGTGCACCTCCACAAAGTTTCCAAACAATCGTTGGATTATCTATGACTTTTACTTATTGCCTAGTCGAGCACGAATGACATCGTCGACTTTTCTTCCTTTCCACTCGGCACCAATGATAATAAAGATAAAATCTTGGTCTAAATTTCTTTTCAGGCTAATTTTTTGATTTTCTTTCCACGTTTTGAATAAAGAAATTCATTGTAGGAAGATATAAAATTCATTGCAGCAGAAGAGAGAATATAATATGAGTGTAAAATTCATTGTAGGAAGATATAAACTTCCAATATTTTGCACCTCTTTATTTGTAGGAAATGGTTAAATCACTATTTCCTTGTTTTTTTGTTAAACAAATCTGTGTTGAAAAACAATTTTTGCAGTAAAGTGTATAGTCTTAATGATGAGGTGAGAAGGCATGTTTTTAGGGAATGCAAAGTCTGTTCTTATGGCAAAAGATAGTAGAAACTTTACCTTTGGAGATGTGAACAGTGTTGGTCAACTGCAGAAGCTGGTGCTACCGCTTGGGGACTGTGTTGCACCTGTCCATAACATTGGTCAGTGAAATGTTACAATTGTGCTGTCATATATAATGCTGTGTGTGTTTGTGAAGTGGTAATTGGGTGAGAGCGAAAATTATGAAATTTATTCACGGGAATCAGTTAAATTGTGCAATTGGTCTGTTTCAATTATTGACGTAAAATTAGCACAAAACATGTGCAATTAAGTATTAAATCGTACAGGTAATATAAAAAACTGTGCAGGTATAAAACCATTACAAATATGCAACGACACGAAACTCCGTTTTCCAAACTTAATGGAAAAGGAAGATCACATATGTAAGTCAGAGAATAGTTAGAAGAAAATTACATGATTACAATGTGTCATGCTTTGGTCTAATTAACCAAAGCAACAAAACAACACTTCTAATAATTTAGCACTAATAATTTAGCAAGTAGTGTGGTATTTGTTGGCAAACGTTTCACCTGAAAACAAAAGTAGAATATTTGGCCTGCAAATAATGAATTAACATGGTTATCTTTTTGTAATAATAGTCCACGAACTTTGAAGGGATAAACTCGGCATGAAAACAAAAGTCTTAAAGAGTTACATATGTAATGCAGGATTTATAGCTGTTTTGAATATTGTTAATAGGGTGTTCGTGCTGCCATTTATCTATTGCTTATGAGTTATCAAGTAAAGCGATAAGTTATTCTGCTATCGTAAAATATTTATCGAAAACCAATTTGTATACATATTTTCTAATGGTAAATAGAGAGGGAATGAAAAGTGAACAAAATATCTTGTAGTCAATAACATATCAAGTACAAGGATGAACATAGAAAATGTTTGTGGAATTTTAAATGGTAATAGCTTGACTGTTTTCTATTGTACAAGGATGCTTAATACTTTGACTGTTTTCTATTGTAAAATAAATAAATACAATTTTTGCTCATTATGGGGAAACATGGCTTGTATAAAAACCTGAATGAAGCATACATATAGTTACTTTATGTAGTTTTCAAAAAGAAAAAGGGAAAGAAAAAAAAAACAAAGGCCAGGGTTATAGTATTGTCAGTGTTATTACCAGTTTGATTTCAACAAAAAGTGCGACTATAAACCAACTTGGTAAAATGGAGATTCACACACCAATTTGTTCATTCATATATCTATGTTATCAAGGTATGGTTGAAACTCCAGATTTCAGTGTATCAGTCACTCCAGATTAGTTCTGATCAGAACTGAGACGGGATCCGACAAAAAATCCATTCAGTCAGCAAAAAAAAAGGTTAAATTTCAACTTTTTCATCAGTAAAACTCAGCAATTCAAAGAAAATGAGCAACTACATTATCATTATAATCACATTAGTAAAAAAAGTTGTTCTGCGTAAACGCCCTAACATGCAATGAGGAAGACCGACCGTCATTTGTTGCATTCAAGTACTCAATCGCGAATAATCCTTTTCATCAATCATTTCCAAATTGGACGACAAACTCAATCAGAGACTGCTACAAATAGGATTATGTTCGGTGCGATATATAACTTGCAAATAGAACAATGTTCAAAATACAGAATATGTAAGCTTGTTAACGGATAAAGCTGGTATTTAGACTTACAATGAAACAATCAGGTAATACTATTCTGTTTTATTTTAGTGATATTTCCTAAAAGTTTGATCTATTTAGATGTGTGTTTTGTGGCATCAGACTTAGCAGATTTAAGCAAGCATGTTTCATATGTGTCTAAACTTAAGTTAAAATTAGATACTGAGAAAAGGGGAAACTGACCAAAATCCGACTTGCGACCATGACTTCCCCCAAACCCTCATCGGACGCGTTCCACTAGATCTCCAACATACACAAACGACGTTGTCCCTTCCCATTGCTCCCCTCAAAGCCGTCGCTTCCTGGGAAGCGCTCGCCAAAATCAATTTGGGCGCCAACCCTCTCAACCGCTCCTTGCTAGGAAGTGCTCCCTAAAATCAATTTAGGAACCAGTGCTTATCATTTTAGATTAGGAGACAACACTGTTTTTCTATACGGATTTCTTTGAGGTTCGACAGACACGGATAATGTAAGGATTTTAAAATATGGGAACTTTTTGGCAAAGTTATATTAGTTGGAGGCGGCTGCTGAAAGGAAATCTAGGGCTTGCGGGCTTCTCAAACTTAACTAATAGGATTTGGGCATTAAATAAGTCCTGCAACGTTTGGTTTAATTCTCTAGTTGGGCCTCATTGTGTCTTCTAGCGTTTGTTATTACCCTTCTTTTTAAAATGACTTTTAAAAATTTTGAGAACAAATTCGGAAAGCTAATAAAATGTACAAAAATATTCTTAAATAACACCACAAGCATAATTATTCGTTCTACAGAAGTGTCGTTTCATAGAAAAACCATTAAAACATCTAATTGTGAAAACTAATTGATAGTTAGTAATATCACTTGCATAATTAGTAAAAATTAATTATTAAATGTTAATTAATATTTATCAATTATAATTTAATGTTAATTATTAACTGTTAACAATTAATATGTACGCATTATTGATTTTAAATTTTCAACATTAATTTTTAATGGTAATATTATTAATAAACAATTATTAATATTTATTGTTAATCATAAATTATTATGCATTCAATATTAATTACTCGATATTACTTACTAATAACTGAAAAGTAAAATTAAACCTGTTGGAATACTGATTGTATATAATAATTAGTAGTTAGTGATTATTTATTTATAATCATTAATTATTATAAGTTATAGATGATTAGTACAATATTATTAAAGATTAATTATTAAATATTAATAAATAATATAATATTATCAATGATTAGTAATTAATAATATAATATTATAGTCAGTAATTAGTAACATTGACTAATATAATTTTATTAATGATTAATTATTGAATAATACAAAATAATCAATATTAATTTTAAGAAAGTATTGTAATTATTAATTATTGATTGTCGAAAATTGGTAATAGACATTTATTACAATGGGCATTTTATGATCGTTGTAAAATTGGTATCGGTTAATATGAGTATTTTATGACCGTTGTAAAATTGGCATCTATCACAACGGACATTACCTATTGTAAAATTGGCACATTTTACAAGGGACATTTTATGACCGTTGTGAAATAGGCGTCTATTACAACGGGCTATTTGTAAACGTTGTAAAATTGATATCTATTACAACGGTCCTGAAATGACCGTTGTAATAGACATCTATTACAACGGACAGACTTTGCCTGTTGTGAAAAGGGCGTTGTACAAGATGTTTATTACAACAGTCCAGAAATGACCGTTGTAATAGCTTTCTATTACAACCGGCAGCTAATGCCCGTTGTAAAAAGAGCGTTGTAATAGGATGTTTTTGTTGTAGTGCCGTAAAGCAGATTCTTTACAGTAATACGTCAGATGAAAGCTGATTCTCTCCTGATACGACTAGTCAGTGCAGGGTTAAAGGAGTACGTAAAGCAGATTCTCTCCTGATATGACTAGTCACTTCAAAAATTGTCCCATTAGAAACACTGTAGCACTGCTATTAAGTTAAATGCTATGATAAAGAATCTACACTGTAACCATCTATACACATTTTGGCCTGACAAGGTTAAAGGAGTACGTAAAGCGGCTTTTCTGAATCCATTCAAACCCTCATTCACAATTTCTTTTCTTCTAGCCGCCTCCTCCTTCCTCTTTCACCATGTCGAAACAGGGAAAAGAAAGTGCGGGCTCCACCGTGGACAAATTGGAAAACGATGATGAATCGGTAGTAAATCAACGACCTGGAAAAGAAAGGGTAGTTGCGGGGACTGTTGTCGAGCCACTAATTCCTGGTGGATCCAACCCTATTTGTCATTGTGGAGAGCACCGGTCGTGGTTGTTTCCAAAACAAAAAAAATGCTGGTCGTCGATATTTCGGCTATGAAGCCTATGAGGACCATAAGGATTTTCCTGCTGAAATTGATTGTTGTTACTTTAAGCAGTGGATTGACCCTCCGATGTGTGAAAGTGGTGTTCAGTCACCTAGACCTAGATTTAACCTACGTCAGTGGTAGGAGTATGTGGAAACTACCTTAATGTGTTTTATTTTACTTTGAATTTGATGTTCGTGTGTTCCTTTGTTGTAGTTCGTATGATTGTAGTTTGAGGAGTTCTTAATGTTGTAATCGTTGTCGTCGTAAAATTCTCAGTTCTGTAATGCAATATATTAAAATTCTCAGAAGTATGAATATTGCTGATAAAAACCGTAAACCTTGTTGCAAACTTAGTGTGCATGTGATGACCCCTTAAACCAAGTAGTGCTGAATCACTCCTGATACGACTAGTCATATTCCCTACAGTATTACGCCAGACGAAACAACGTCGTGCAACACGTAAAGCAAAGTGTATCAGTGACCTTTCACATCATTCTTTGTTTTACCCTTTATTCACTTGTACACTACGCAGCTATATATCTCTGTCGAATTACTCACAACTTATCTCACTCCAACAACTTAGTTTCCAACCACTCTGTGCTTTACCACTACTATGCCTTCTTGGCCATCATCTCCAGACTTTGAGGAAGAGGCGTACGAACAGATGGAACTTCATGTGCTTGCAGATGAACTCGAGTTTCTAAACGAACTGAATTCTCGGCTTGGACCACAGTCCGAACAACGGCCCGTCCAACCTCCACATCAAGCCCAAGTACCAAACGTTCAACACACGCATGAACAGTCCATCGTTGTATCACGACAAGAAGTTAATTCTTACCAAGTACCACATGTTCCAATTCCTACTGAACAGGAAGGTGACTCTTATCAAGTTTGTTGCTACTGCGGTTATCCAGTTGAAGTTGTGGTTCGAGCAGATGGCAACGATATTGGTCGTCGCATTCTGCAATGTCCAGCCTATCTGAATGGGTGCAATTACACAGAATGGATAGACGAACCGATAGGGACAAGGAGAATAACATATACAAACGAACTCGAACAACAGAATAGACAACTCTGTAACGTTTTTGAACAGTTGCGGCTTAACCATGATGATTAAGCAACTTCACATCCCAAGAGTATGAACGTCAGATGTAGTTTGGTTATCGTACTATTTTCCTAATTAGCATTTGTTGTATCCTAAGCTTTAGTATCTAGTCTCGTGTTACCATATGTTTCGTCCTGAGTTTTAGTACTAGTTTCTGTGTTATGGTCTCTTGTAATCTACTGGTCCGGGCTCCATCTCCACATACTTTGCATGACCCAATTCAATAATGTCAACAATATACGCATCAAAACCCCCAAACCGTAAATGCGAACAATGTACACAAAATTGAACATGTATGACCTAATTTCAATGTTGTGTACACAAAATTGAACATGTATGACACCCATAACCAACCACAAAATTGAACATGTATAACCAACCAACCAAAATTGAAAATTAGGGTTTCGAATCTTAACGATTTCGTGTTGTACGCCGGATGTGCTAGCCATTGTTGTCTTTTACGAATGGATTGGATGAAAAATGGGCGAAAATGGAGTTGATTTTAGTTTTTTTTTCGCAGCAGTGAGTAAGAAGAGATAAGAGGAAAGTGAAATGAAATGGGGAAGAAGGTCTCGGGTTGGGGTGTTTTGTGTGCAGGATAATAACGAAGGCGAGTTTTGGAAACTCGCCTTCCTATTTTCCCGAAGGAGAGTTTTCAAAACTCGCCTTCGGAAACCCAGCAGACCAAAACAAGCCTATTTTTGTTATTACTTTTGAAACAGGTCCATTAGTGTTATATTTTACAAAAACAGGCTCAAGTACGTAAAAAGTCCTAAATTGTATTATTTGACCTAATTTGAAGATGTCTTTGTTAGCAGTTATGTCATACTCTTTATTTAAGTCACCGTCTGTTATCCCAGTTCTTATGAATCACACGATTGTCGATGTATCACCACATGCAATGGATGCTAATTATACAAAGAATTTATGATGAGCTCCATGACACTTATCAATCTATACCAAAAATATTCAGGTTTCCTTCATTTCTTGATGGCCGCTTTGCAGGTGGTTGTATAATTGAGTCTGCATGTGCAAATTTTCCAATTGGTCTACTGATGTTTATACCCTCTACACATGTCCTAGATTTCTATCGGAACCTGCTTCAATTTCAAAGAGGGTATAAAAAAAATTCGCTACGACATAAACATTTGACTTACCAAAAAATATGTGCACCTCTGTCACATAATTATATTCCTATAAAGTTAATAACATGCTTGAAAATATATGGATAAGAGTGAGTTTTCACTGTTTTTTTTTTCGGTGATGTAAGTAGTTCAAAGTAGCAGCCCTTCTAGCTGATTCAACGGATCTAAGTATTATTACTCAATTCTTCATTTGCATCTTTTATTTTCTCTGCATGAAAAAAAGGAAAACAAGATGATTGAATAAATAATAAATGGTTCCCTTAATAAATTTGTATCATAGTTTTGCACTTAACATGCCATGCCCAAATATAGAACTAATGCCTTAACCAATATATCATAGTTTTGCATTTAACAAGCCCAGCCCAAATATAGACTGATGCTTTAACTAATCTGACACATTGTGAAATTTCTCGCTTATTATCAACTATTCAATCATGACAAACATTACCCTCTCACAACACTTGCATAGCACATTTCATAACTAGCATATTCAATAAAGATATCACGTTTTGACAATTGTGACACTTGTCATATAAAATAAAATAACAATCAACTCATTAATACTAACATCCGCCCGTACGCATAGCATGAGTCATACACTTGTCATAGATAAATGAGCTGAACCACTAATGGGGTTTGAAACAACTACGAGATCCACTACCATACTAGTAACTAAGTGCAGAGATTCAACCACAGAACTAGATATAAATGAATGTGAAGAGCCAGAATCAAAAAGTGTTCTAATATGATGGTTTGAAAGAGAAATTAAATCTTCTACTGAAATTTTACAACATTTATTAGGAGCACTGATCACGAGAGCATGCACCTGCCCTCTAGAAATTCCTGCCCTTTGACCTTGTCCCTGCGATCCCTGTTTCTTCGGATACTCCCTAGCAAAGTGTACGACCTCTCCATAATGGTAGCAAGAGTTCTTCCTCCGCTTACAGTCTTTGACCAAGTGACCCTCTTTTCCATAATTGTGACTTTTTCTCTTATCCTTGCCTTCTTCATTCTTTCCACCTTTCTTCTGTTGTTGTTGTTGTTGTTGTTGCCATTGCCCCTTCTTGGGCCACACCTTCTTATTTTACGATGTTTCGTTAACCTTTACTTCCTTCTTTTCTCCCTTTTCTTCCTCATGTATTAGGGCCATATCGAAAAGCTTTTAAAAAGTGGCCCCCATTGGAATATGAGACATGGCTAACACGTGAAGGGGTTCATTCAGCCCTTTAGCAAATCGCAAAGCCCTTTTGTGCAGCGTATCCACCAGCTCTAACCTGAACCTTGCTAGCTAGTTGAATTTGTTCACATACTCTTTCACCGTCAAGTTTCCTTGTTTGAGTGTTAAGAATCTCTCCATCTGCATGCTTCTCTCAGCTTGGGAGAGAAATTTCATTTCAAATCTTTGTCTAAAATCTTCCCAAGTTTTCATCGAACGTCCAGCTTGGGTGACTTCCCACCAAAATGAGGCTTCGTTTTTCAGTAGCCAGGCGGCTAACTGAATCTTCCTTCTATCCTCTACTTCAAAGATTACGAACAAGTCCTCGGTCTCCTTCAGGAAATTCCGCGCCTTTACGAATGTCTCGTTCCCATGGAACAGATTCCCACCCATAGCACGGAAGTCTTTGCAGATCTTAGCGAAATTATCTTCTCTTGGAGGAGGAGGAGGAACGACTGGTGCAACTGGGGAGAAACATTTCCTTGGCCTTCGGCAGGCGTCATGGTCTCAAAATACCTATGGAACTATAATGTCCCGTATTTTTGGCAGTCAGATATTTAATTTAATTTATTATTTTAAATATTGATTTGGATTATAAATGGATTTATAATGTATAATTCTATGATGTAACGAAGGCTGAACATTAAATTTATATATATTCATAAAACGAACTCGAAACATCGCGATATTTCGTAATTTAAAATGTGAACTTCATGTATATCGATACGAATATAAAACGCTCAACAATAATTAATGATGAAATTAAATAATCATGTGAAATAGAATGTTTAAATCAATGCGTTGCTTAACTCATGATGAGGCCTGTGCTTCGCACACGGAAAATTGTTCGATATATTTTATAGACGTTAAAAATGATTATTTTTCAAACGACCATCGTTTTCGACAAAACGAATTTTTATTGGGAGAAGAATGTCAAGATATAGCGGTATATCCATTTTCTTTGTGTTTGGGGTTAATGTGTGGGGTACGTATAATTAACGTTCCACCAAAATAACGGTGTATTAAAATTTACCCTATAAAAATATTTATAATGAAAAACGTTACTTGTATATAAAGTTTTCTAAGGACTTGCCTACCCTAAATAAAGCCCAACTTTCGAACAAGACTAAAGTTTTAAGCAAAACAGTGAAGTACGAAAATTTTCAGACCAAATATATGAATCAGTACCCTCTTCTATGAATTTTCTTTTCGGTGTAAGAACCGTGCCACCAAGTTTTAGAAAAAAATTACCCTACGCCATAGCTACTCTACTCTACAATACGTGATGTCCACATATATTCCATATATATATATATATGTATATATATATATATATGTTCGCTTCATCATCCACAGTAAAGCTTTCCTCCTCATTTGAAACCCAAGCCTCCTAATATATATATATATATATATATATATATATATATAACCGAAAGCTGCTTCTAAAAAACTGAAATCTCATCTCTTTCGAAAGCAAGATTAAAAGCCAGCACCCCTTCGCAAAACATATGTAAAAACTCTCCCCACAAATACAAAATCTGAACTCCAACCGCGGGTGTTTTGGTATTGTTGAAATGGAGAAAAGCATGGAGGTAGGATGGATCAGAGCGCTCAGTGCGCAAGACAACTGTATGTACTATTATCACATTATACTATGCTTCCAATTCAGTTTTCAATGGTGCCCAATCGATTATGTAATATGCCGAACCTAGTTTAACCGTAAATTTCCTCATATAGTATTAAATATGCCAAATCCGTTTTAGTGCACTAATCAAGGTTATAAATATGTTGTTTTTATAAGTGGCGTGAGAAGTTGGATAAGGTACCCAGTTTTGTGCGCTTGTTAATGTACCCTTTAAAGTTCATTAATATACATATTAAGTGTTAACATAATTAACGTGGCCTGTTTCCAATATGCCTAACCAGGTTTTTGTATAGTGCGGCCTATGTACATGTGCCGTAAGTATAATATAACTGAATGTGACACCCCTTTTAAAATGTGCCTGGCCACTTGTTTAATATATCATATAGACCATGTCGTATTACACGTTAGAACATATATTTCTAATCCCGTAAAATATAAGATATTAATGGGATATAAATAAATATTAATTTCAATACCGAATATCATATAAAATTTATGTCTTTGCCATACAGTGGTGGAATGGAATAAAACAAGCGAAGTTGGTCAGTAGCAGTAAACACGACATTATAGAGCTAGTAGACAGAGTTGGGCTCAACCGAGAGTTTTTAATTTAATTGAACGCCAGTTTAATTTAATTAAACAAACTATTTCAACGACAGAAGAAGCAAAGTGAGTTCAACTCACTTAGATTTATCCCACTTATATTTTATATAAGTTGGGTTTAAATATTTGTGTGCTATGATTGTTAATTGGTTGATGGGTGTTTGGATTGTTGTTAATGTGATGGTTGAATATTATATATGATATTGTTGAGATAACATATTTGGATGTAGGGAAAACAGGTTGGAAGGATCCAACTGGATTCCTCAAAATTATTGTTTATTTCTTTATTACAAGTATATGATCTGTTTAACCCATATGATTGATTGATGGATTGTATCATTGATTGTTGAATCTAAATTCAACATTTGTTCTGTTTTAACCAATAAATGGTATTGGTTAAGTAATTGGTAGCAGTTGGCCCAAAAATATATCATTTTATTTCTGTTAGATGAATTGACAGTAATGAAGTTACAAAATTTATTTAATTGAAGATAAATTTTGGAAAGCTATTATTTGGAATAAGAGGAAATTACTATGTTTCATTCGTTTTTAAGTAATTATTAAATGATTTTATAAATTGATTTTTTTGTTAATAAGATTTATAAGCAAACAAAGTGAAATTAACATAACAGTTAAAAACTGGTATTTATCATTTCTCAAGAGACGATTAAATGGAATTATTTATATTAATTATATTATTATTAATTTAAACGCAGGGCTAATCGGAATTGATTAACGAGATGATCATGTCTTAAGTTGACGAAGTCAACTAATTTAATTGGAATTGGTTATTTGATTGATCTAGTTTAAATTATTCTAATGAAATAGACTAATAAATTTTTGTTTTAACCTAGTAAGATTTTGGAAAGAGGTTTGCCATTTATTTTGTTAATAAAGAATTTAACCATTTCTACGGTCGTTAACGAGGAAATAATTGTTTTAATTAATAATTTAAGATATTAATGCTTAAAGGAATTCATTTAACTAAGTAATCAAAGTTTGTTTTGAAATCTGATCAAATTAGGAAAGAAGTTTATAAACAGAATTTAGTATAAAACCGAGTTTTATAAACTAATTTATTGGAAGGGATTTTAAGCCAATACAATAGCTTAAAATATAATATTTACTTAATATTTAAATTAAGTAAGAAGTTGAGATAAATGGGGCTTATATTGAATTTGAGTTGTATAAACAATGTTTATAAAAGGAGCAAGAAGGGTAAAACGTTAAGATTAAATTAACATTACTAAATTCTGAAATTATAAGATGCGATCTAAATTCGCTATTTTTAATAAGAGATGTGGTTTCATCAGTTATAACTAAAATGGGATTTGGTTTGATATTGGGAATGAATATCGATTTTGATATTACAACTGATATCCATCTTAAGATAAGAACATTGTTGATCAAGGTCTGAGAGGTAATTTAAAATACCCCAACTTGAATGACTTCAGGATTTTTGAGAGATGGTATTAGTTGTAGCGGTGTAGATGTTAAAAGGAATTTATTTTGAGGAATAATAATGTATCGTTATTTGAAGAATTTGGGAATATATATAATAGATTCCAGAATAAAAGGAAATTAAAACGGGCGTGAGAATATGAAATGATATTTCCATAGAAAAGGAAATAAAGGAGATTTGTGAAGATATAACGATGTTTTCAAAGTAAGAAGATAAGATTTAGAATTGGTTTATTCTAAAAAGATAAGTGACTGGTATAGTGTTCAAATGAGGAAACCAAAGGAGAGGTCGTAATGATTGTTTTACAAATGACGAGTTGAATCAATAATAAATAATAAATGGTGTTGTAATTAATGTTTTGATATAATAGTAAAATCGAAATTGGATATGGTCATTAAATATTTTTATAAATATTTGATTGAAATGGTTTTCAGAAGATTACTGTATTGAGATGAAATGGTTTTTGAGAATATTACTAAGAAGTGAATACCTTGTTATTAATTATTAAAAGATTCAGAAATTAAATTAATCATTCGTTAATTATTTATAAGGGCTAAATGATGTTGAATACTGAACCAATGAACTCATTATATTCACACAATTTTTATTTTGATAGTTAAAACACCGACTATCAAACCTGGCTAATACTATTGTTGGTACGGAAAGACCGGGATCGAATTTATATTCGAAAACCATTCCGTCCAGCAAATACGAAATGTTGAAGATATCATATACTAATCAAGACAGAGCAATTGAAGACCGTTGATCTTCATAAAACGATAGAATTACTTATAATATCTGGTTTAGCGGCCAGAGATATACTGTGACTCTGTCGTGGTTGAAATCTACGGGTTTGCAAGGACTACTCGCTATTGATCTATAGGGTGATTCCTAGGATGCAGTAGGAGGGTGCCTTCGGTTTGTCCAGTCCCAGGACAACTTGTATGGACGGGTGTCTGACAGATTATTTCCAAAGGGATTATGTACGTTGATTTCTTCAAACATACGAAGTTGGTGGCATAGAAGGGAAACTTCTTTAGCCTAACAATCTGAGTATTTTTATGGAAATCAATTAGTGATTTCCAATGGATCTGACGATGTGGCATTTAAAGTGAATGGTGGCGTGCTATCTAGGAAAGAAGAATTATAACCTCAAGCCTCACAACCAGGAAATGACAAAAATCGGGCAGGCAGCATGGCTATGTGGGTCCCACCCATTAGGGTGTATATTCACCTATCTAGAGAAATTCATTT
>JASFAX010003906.1:0-41073 GCA_030737875.1 Allium sativum
TCTTTTTCAAATATTTCTTTTTCAAAACTGGAATGAGGCCCAATCAATTACCATATAAAATTAATTATATGGATTTGCATACAACACATGTATATAATAGCATTGAAAATACTCAACCATCAACCAAAGTGCACTACACTGTATAAGCATCAAATGTATATATTCAACGCTTATAACAGCCTGTCAATCAATCGATCGACATATTTAATCAATCAGGATGAGTGAACTTCAAATTTCATCCCAACACCCGTGTGGGGTTTCAAACAATCAAACACAGATTTTATTCGTGCAGTTGGGCGATGTGTAAAATTTATCGTCCCAATCAATGTCATTCAAATAGGTGTACATAAACAAACCGTTCGGTTTGTAAATGAATATTTATTTATTCACATTCACGTTAAAAATTATATTTTTAACGATAAAACATTTTATTCCAACATATGAATTTCTATTAAGTTCATTCTTTAAATAAAATGATATTTTTATTTTTCTAACACGTTTTAGAAAATTTCGGCGGCATAACGGCACGATACTAGAAACGGGACAAGGCCTAGCCTTATCCCCGGTCTAGTGAAGGCCCACGCCATTCACACATCAATCAAATCAATTCGTTATGCAAACCACAAACTTTGGAGTAAGGGTCTAACCTAGCCTTACTCCTTCGCCTTATAACGGCGCACGTCTAATCCTAACCAATTTATCGATTCGATTTTTTTCACACCACAAACCACATTCAAACCAATATCGCAATCAATCACCAAACAGTCAAACAAACAAGTCCATGGTCTGTGGACGATTGTGTCGGGTGCTACTAAGCACCGTCTGCATCCTAGTATATATATATAACTAGAAATAAAATAGAAAGGTGAGAAATTCTCACATATTGCTATCCTAGCTCCACGGCTCTTCATTTGCAGAAGTCTTCGTCGTTTCGCCTTTTTGTCACCTTCGTTGTTGCTTTCACTACATATGTAAAAATCGAATTTTTACATCGCTATTCAATATATAAAAATCATATTTTTAGTTCGAAGTTCAATATATAAAAATCGAATTTTTATTTCGAAGTTCAATATATAAAAATCGAATTTTTATTTCGAAGTTCAATATATAAAAATCGAATTTTTATTTCGAAGTTCAATATATAAAAATCGAATTTTTATTTCAAAGTTCAATATATAAAAATCGAATTTTTATTTCAAAGATTATATCTTTTCTTTTACTTTTCAAAATTCAATCTTTTTTCTATTTAAACAAAAATCAGTTTTTCCGCTTTATTAAAATTCAGTTTTTCTACCTTATTAAAATTCAGTTTTTTTCTACCTTATTAACATTCAGTTTTCAACTTTATTAAAATTCAGTTTTCAACTTTATTAAAATTCAGTTTTCAACTTTATTAAAATTCAGTTTTCAACTTTATTAAAATTCAGTTTTCAACTTTATTAAAAATTCAGTTTTCCACTTTATAAAAATTCAGTTTTTCTTCTTCTAAAAATATCAGTTTTAATCTAAACGAAATCAGTATATAAATCTAAACTAAATCAGTATTTAAATCTAAACTAAAATCAGTATTTAAATCTAAACTAAAATCAGTATTTTTTTAAAAACTTACGGGTCCTCTCTTTCGGGGGGCGCTGGTGGTTGCTCAGAGGGGGTCGGAGGTTGCTCGGTCGTGGCGGATGACGGGGAGAGGCGCTGCGTCGGTGCGGTCTCGAAGGGGGGGGGGCTGCTTCGTCGCGCTCGTGCGGTCGGGGAAGGGGGGGGGGCTGCTTCGTCGGCGATCGTGCGATGGGGGGGGGCTCAGGCGGAGGCGCCGATCGATTCCTAGGGTTTCTTTTTTTTTTTTTGTTTTTTTTTTGTTTCTCTGGATAATGAAGTCGGGGGGGGGGGGGGGGGGGGGGGCAGGAAGAAGAATAAAGGGAGGGAGGAGTATTTTTTTATTTTATTTTTTTATTATTTAATTATTAAATTTCGCAAAAAGGTTGACTTTTACATACGACCTCGAAACGAGGCCCACCGCCTGTCGTCCATAGTGTTCTACCCCCATTCCGAACACAATGGGATATATATCGCAAGCTGATATGATCGTTTGAATCAGTTTCCGTTAAATTTACATTTAAATCACTATATTGAATTTTAAACGTACATTTCAAATTACCGGGGTCACATACTAACTCTATAAATTGCAGAAAAATATTTTCTAGCTTCGTGTTGACGTTACGGTCCTAACAAAACTAGTTTCGTCGAATTCTGAGACCGTTTGAAAAATGGCCAATTTCCAGTCGATTAAAATCAACTGAAACTGGTCAAACGCGTTTTCCTTTGCCACGCTCACATATTGATTCGAAAAATTATGAAATTTGGAATCTAGCAATAACTTAACATCACGGACCCAACAAAACTGGTTTCGTCGAATTCCGAGGTCGTTTGCAAAACGGCTATTTTTAAGGGCTATATATTATATAAAATATATATATAAATTCCATAGCGACTATTCTGAATTTTCAACTGGACGTATCTTATCATTTCTAAGATGAAATCTCAGTTTGCTAACTTCGTTACAAAGATATAGTTATACAGATTCAAATATTTCTTGTTTCGTTCAATTCTGACTTATATTGAATTCTGTATATTCATTTGAAATTAGAAATCGAATTTTCGAACTACCGCGCCATTTTCAATTCTATTTATAATTATATATAAATATTTATATTCTAACGACGACGTATATAAATATATACGTCGAATTCTATTCAAAATAAATTTCACGTCGATATTATTTAAAATAATTCATTTTAAATAATCAAAATTCGCTAAGATTGCCAAAATAAAAATTTTAAACTGGCCCAGAATTTCCGGGTTGTTACACCAATTCATTCTTTTAATCTTATATTTACATTAAAATGTAAGTTATAATCCATCGTCCTTATCGCTTCTTCTTTACATTGACAAAAATATGATCTTTGTCACTGCAATTTTATACCGGAAAAAATGTTCATTTTCTACATAACATAACATGACGGTGATAATATTGTTTTTTTTCTAATTAACACAAATGACGGTAAAAATGTTCATTTCTAAATAACATAACACGACGGTGAAGTTATTCATTTCTAAATAACATAACCTGTTTTTCTTTTTCTAGATTAACATTAAAAAAATGACTTTTTATGTTACACATGTTTTCCTAACACGATTTTATGTAAGTTCTAAATTAGACAAAAATTAACACATTTATATGGGAATTTTTGTTCCACACTTTTTAATAAGCAAAAATGTGAATTTTTCTTCTTTTCCCGTTCATTTAACAAAAAGGTGAATTTTTGTTTTCGTTCTATTTAAACAAAAATGTAATCGTTGTTCTTTCGATTACATTTAAGAAAAATGAAATTTCTCTTTTTCTAATGACATAAAAAAAAAGTGAATTCTAATATGTGAACAAATTTATTTCAACCTCTCATGCCATATAAAAGTGAATTTAATATGTTAACAATTTCAAATGACACATAAAAAAAGGACGTGAATTCTATATATTAACAAATCTCTAAGAATGACTCTAATCCAAACAAAATGGTTATTTTGCTTTTCTATTTAACAAACTATGACAGTTTGGTTCTATCAATCCCTAAATCAATAAAATGGTAATTTGGTTTTCAACAGAACAAACAGGAGATATTGTTTATAACTATACAAACATGAACACAAAAGTCAATTCAATGATTCATCCCAACAATCAACACTGAAATAAATATATACACCACATCAACATGAGTTATAAATAATATGAATATAAATTTTTCAATGAATCAAATAAATGAATAATTTTATTTTTAGAATAGAATTCTCACCAGTTATTCTTTTCAATTCCTCACATTAATTTTACTCCTTCTTCGTTATCTGTATATAGCCTAACCCATCCGTTGATCATGACCGTTGATGTTGGAGATCATGCCATGCTCTTCAAATATTTTTTTATTTTTTTTATATATTTATTTTTAAAGTTGAGGAATTTGTTGAGCGGATTAGGAGAGAAAGGATAAAGAAGATGGGAAGAGTGCAGTCATGGATTTTAGTTTGCATTTACGGTGAAGAGAAGTTGTGGAGGCAGAAAAGAATATGTGAACAAAGAGAAGAATGTTATATAAATTGCTTTTCTATCTCATTTTTATATGGAAAAATAAAGAGTAACATATGCTAGTTTAGTGGGAGAAAGAAAAAAAATGGAAATAATTAATACCATTATTAAATCAAAAGAACGTAAAAAAAAAATGTTCCAGTATTTATCATGTAATTTTTTTGTACGTTTCAAGAGAGATAAATGATAATCAATTAAAAATTAATTATCATTTATTGCAAGATAAACTACCATATATTTATTATTTTGTAACAGCTCTATATAAAACAAAAGGTCACATTAGCATGTTTTCCAATTTAATGTCAATTGAACATACATGACAAATGCACATATTTTTTCCAATTAATGTCAAATTTATAATTAATTGAATTTTGTATGCTCAAATTTTGTCTTCATAATGCTATAGGATTTTATAGGGATAAATAAATAATTTTCTCATTTCCTAATAGAAATTAAGATTCAAGATATCAGGCAAGTGGTCATCTATATAGAATTAATAATATATGCTTTATTTTCTAGATATGTTTAATGCATTTTTATAAAAGGTAAACAAGTGTTGTCACACAACATACATTATGGTCAAAAAAAAGTTTTGAGATTTGGTCCCCATTTTCGCTAAAAGCATTATGGATGCACAAATTGTGCAAGAGATTCTGTGGATTTCCTCGAAAGAGAAACGTATCTAAAAAGGAAAACAAAACATATTTGGCGGAAAATATGGTTAATTGATAACTCTATACATGTGAATGAATCAGAATCAATTTACAAGCAATCAAATATGAGACAGTGAGGAAAAACTAAAATATGACAAAGACAATTCTTCTCCTCTTTGACAAAATTAACAAATGCAACATTTAATTAACACTAATTAATCATTGACATAAAAATAAGAACATCAAATAATAATTGATACACGTATATTATTGTCTTATTTTGAATCGAATGTTAAAATAATTAAGTTGAAATATAATTTGAAATATGAGTATTAAATATAACATGTACACATATGCAAATATGAACATTAAATTATGTGTATTTAAAGGTTAAAGCAAAACTTCTTAATTGATCCAAAATAAACTTGTACATTACATTAAAAGTATTTTTTTTCACTTTTGTTAACTTAGATTGATAAATAAAATATACACATGTACAATTAAATTTTATTTAGACCTTTTTTAAATTCAATAATAAAGAAAAAAATAGAATTTTTTATAAATTATGGCGCATTTTCATTAAAATAAATTTTAAATTTTGCCTCGAAATTCAGGGTTGTTACAGTCTCCCCCTCTTAAAAACTTTTCGTCCTCGAAAAGGAACGAAGCTAAAAGTTGATTAATTAACTAACTAATTTATATATATATATTTTCTCCATTGGTTTAAATAATTTCATTAGTTGATTAACTTTCAAATATATAACTTTTTATATATTCAAAATCATATTTTCCAAAATAGAGTATAATTAATCACAAATACGTATATTATAGGCTTGCTACTCCCAACTCATTATAGGGCATTACTAACCCTATCTCTAATGAGTTTTCTCATTCTAGGATATTGCTGATCCTATCTCTAATGAGTATTCTTATTGGATATTACTAATCCAATCTCTGATGAGTCTTTTGTTAAGTTCTAATGAGTTGTACTCCAAAGATTTGAGCTAACCAAAGCTCTGATACCAACTGTAACGACACGGGTTTCGCCCGACCTTAATCGATCGCAAAATCGACCAAGACCATTCAAAATCCGCATACGTTAACTTTGGGAATACAACAACATCAGAACAATAACAGCAGACTTTTATTACATCATGATAATATAACATCAGAGTACAGAATATATCAGAGTACATCGAAATTAAAATACAGCGGAAGAGAATTTTACAATAAATTTAATACAGTGTAGCGGAAATAAAATAGATACAGCGGAAGACAACTATGCTCTGGACATAGCTTTAAGCTTCAATCCAGAATCCCGCTCGAGATAAACCTGTAGACAAACTACTCGACTGCCCGTGTGGAAAAGAGGGCACCCGAGTTTGCAAAGGTGGAAACAAACAACGGGTCAGTCGTGGGACAGGTGTGAGAATTTTTAACTAATTTAACTAATAGTAATAAGGCAAATCCATGGACCACGCCGCTAATGCGGAACGGGTTTTATTCCAATGGATTGCCGTGCATAGATTAAAGTGAATCGCCAAAACAACGCAATGCTTTTTAGAAAAATGAAACCATCATAAGACCCAGTTCCCATCACACAATGCAACGCAAACCGGAGGATAGGGTTTTACCTTATAACGGTCAAAAGATGCTTGATACGATAAAAACGATATTATTATTAGCGTATATATATTTCAAAACATTTCAAAGTAAATGTATCAATCCTAGGAAGCATAGGTACCATATGCTATGCCTCCATACTAGTAATACAATCAAAACCGCATGGGGCGTATTGGATTTTGGTTTCCATCATGAGTAAGGGCTAGGGAGGAGCTCCTTACCGATTCGAGACATTCTAGCTAATGTCTCAGGGTTCCCCGCAATTAACCCTTGGATCTTGCAGGGCCGGTCCACACATACAGCTTCGTGGATTGGCAATTCCTGAACACACGTTTCCCGGTCCTATAGGACCTATCCGAGGCGCCTCATTCCATCATCCACATAAGTAAAATGTCAGGGCTGGTAGGTCACTGACACCACTCTAGCTAGAAAGAAACGTGCTGCTCTCCCTGCGTTCCCTTCTCCCGTTTTAGACTCCGCCGGTGTGTGAGGCTCGTGAAGTCACGCTATACACAAAGCTATGCCTAAACAGACTATGCTTTGATCGTCCCACAAGGCCTGCTTTTCAACAAAGCCTTGATCATATGCATCTTAGCATGCCACATCATCACTCCATATCACACTACCAATCCTTTGCCGAAATATATGAACGGGTGTTAAGCAAGAGAATAAATTCTCCGCCACCAAACATCCATATATTCGACAGAAAATTAATAACATGATATATAATGGAGTACGATGTCAGACACACAATCCATTTATAAGCTTATGCTCTGGGTCTGAGCGAAAGCCAAATCCGTACAAATCAACACTACGTCTGGGCAACTCCTACTATTACCTTATCATGGTAGTGAGCCATTCTAAGGCAACAGTCATCATCGTTCATTCGATGTGGAGATTTGACTGTCTTCAATCGCCGTCTTCCAATCTTGAATTTTTAAACGTCGTTTAATTATTTGGAATGAGATAAACTCGGACCTTCCAAATAATCCTCGTATATATACATATATGTAAAATCTTTCTTACACATTAATAATTATTTTTATTAACGATTCATTCCTATTTTAATTATTTAAAATAATTAAATTTTTATACAACGACGCCTTAAGTCCATGGGCGACTATGGCGCTGCATTCAACCAATTTTGATTTTTACATTTCTCAGAATCTAACCGTTGGATCTTAACGTAATATATATCATTGGAAAGATTTTTCCAAGACGGCCCTAACGGTTTTAGTTTTATGAAAATCCGACGGTCGGATCTTCTTGTATAGTCGTATAAAAGTACGATTTCAAAACGCGAACTACCACGCCCTATTCGTTCAATTTTGATTATATATATAATCATTGAATTGTAATAACGTCGTCTGATTAAAACAACGCTCTACACAATTACCGATACTTACTAAATTTTTATTCATTTGAAAATGAAGATAATATTACCGCATCCAAATTCATTCTTTCTTTACATTGGAAATGTAAATTCCATTTTTTTTTACATGAAAATGTAAGTTTAATTCCTATGCAAATTCCTATATTCTTTATTTACATGTAAAGCAAATGTAAAATTTGATACATTCAAAATCCTACTTTTAAACGTAGATTTCAACTTCAATGTACATTCTCATCTTAGTTACTTTATATAAATGTAACTTATTTTTGCAGTGAATCCTATTTTAATTTTACATATCAAATTGCAAGTTTTCTTTACAATGCAAACTCTACTCCCTATTTACATTGTAAAAATATGATTTTTAATTACAATGCAAACACTACTTCTAATTCACATTGTATGTAACAACCCGAAAATCCGGGCCAGTTTAAAATTTTTATTTTGGCAATTTTAGCGAATTTTGAATATTTAAAATAGATTATTTTAAATAATATCGACGAAAATTTATTTTGAAAATAATTCGAACGTATATATTATACGCGTCGTCGTTAGAATATAAATAATTATAAATAGAATTGAAAATGGCGCGGTAGTTCGATAATTCGATTTCAAACTTCAATTGAATATACCGGGTGCAAAACAATCCGGATTTTAGTGAAACCAAAAATATTAGGATCTAATTGATGATATCTTTCCAACGAATCCGAATGATCAAAATTTCATAGCGGGAATCAAAAGATATGTCCAGTTGAAAATTCTGAATAGTCGCTATGGAATTCAGGCCCTTAAAAATGGACATTTTGCAAATGACCTCGTTTTCCGATGAAACCAGTTTTGTTGGGTCCGTGGTGTAAAGTTATTGCTAGGTTTTAAATTTCGTAATTTTTCAAATCAATTTGTGAGCGTGGCAAAGGAAAACGCATTTGACCATTTCAGTTAATTTTAATCGACTGGAAATTGGCCATTTTTCTAACGGTCCCAGAATTCGACGAAACTAGTTTTGTTAGGACCGTATCGTCAATACGAAACTAGAAAATATTTTTTTGGGATTTTTCGTGTTCGTATGTGGCCCCGGTAATTTGAAATGTACGTTTAAAATTCAATATAGTGATTTAAATGTAAATTCAACGGAAACCAATCGAAACGGTCAAATCGGCTTGCGATACATATCCCATTGTGTTCGGAATGGGGGTAAAACGCTATGGTCGGCAGGCGGTGGGCTTGATTTCGAGTTCGAAATTTTAAGTTGCTTTTTTTTTTTGAAATTAAAAATAAATAAACTAATAATATATAAAGTCCGTCTCCCTCCTATACTCTCACTCTTCTCAGAAAAAAAGAAAGAAAAAGAAAACCTAACTAAAACTCGACCCGCTAGCCCCTCCCCCGGTTGACCTGTCACTGGCGATGGCCGCTCCCCCTCCCCTCCGATCGACGGCGCCTCACACTCCCCAGCCTCCATCTCCCCGCGTCTCCCTCCTCGAAACCCTTCGATACCCCAAACCCCATCTCGATTCTCCCCACGCCGTAGTTGGAGGCCGCGCCTCCTATCCGCCACTGACCGACGCCGCCCTCCAGTCAACTCGCCCACCACCTTGCGCTTCTCTCTCCTCCTCTAATCTGACCTCCTGCGATCCCCTCCTCTCTGTAAGTATTTTATTATATTTTATTTTTATTTAATTCGTTAAAACTGATTTTTTTTTATTTTTACTTTAAAAAGAAAACTGGTTTTTTTATTTTACTTTAAAAAGAAAACTGGTTTTTTTATTTTTACTTTAAAAAGAAAACTGGTTTTTTTTATTTTACTTTAAAAAGAAAACTGGTTTTTTTATTTTACTTTAAAAAGAAAACTGGTTTTTTTATTTTACTTTAAAAAGAAAACTGGTTTTTTTTATTTTTACTTTAAAAAGAAAACTGGTTTTTTTATTTTACTTTAAAAAGAAAACTGGTTTTTTTATTATACTTTAAAAAGAAAAAGATGTGATCTTTAAAATAGAAAAGACGGAATTTTTTTATTAAGTAAAAGAAATAGAAATATGATTTTTATATATTGAACTTCGAAATAAAAATAGGATTTTTATATATTGAACTTCGAAATAAAAATAGGATTTTTATATATTGAACTTCAAAATAAAAATAGGATTTTTATATATTTAACTTCGAAATAAAAATAGAATTTTTATATATTGAACTTCGAAATAAAAATAGGATTTTTATATATTGAACTTCGAAATAAAAATAGAATTTTTATATATTGAACTTTGAAATAAAAATATGATTTTTATATATGGAATAGCGAAGTAAAAATTCGATTTTTACATAGGTAGTGAAAGCGGACAACGAAGATGACGAAGATGCGATAGCAATGAAGATTTCTATCAATGAAGTGCCGTGGAGCTAGGATAGCTATATGTGAGAATTTCTCACCTTTCAATTTCTTTTCTAATTATATATATATACTAGGATGCAGACGGTGCTTAGTAGCACCCGACACAATCGTCCACAGATCATGGACTTGTTTGTTTGGTTGCATAGATTAGTTGAATTATTTGTTTGAATTGAATTGTTTGGTGAGATGAAATTGATTTGATTGATGTGTGAATGACGTGGGCCTTCACTAGACCGGGGATAAGGCTAGGCCTTGTCCCGTTTCTAGTATCGTGCCGTTATGCCGCCGAAATTTTCTAAAATATGTTAGAAAAATAAAAATATCATTTTTATTGAATAAATGAATTGAATAGGAATTCATATTTTGAGATAAAATATTTTATCGTTAAAAATATGATTTTTTAACGTGAAGTGAATAAAATAAATATTCATTTACAAACCAGACGGTTTGTTTATGTACACCTATTTGAAGGACATTGTTTGGGTCGATAAATTTTACACATCGCCCAACAGCACAAATAAAATATGTGTTTGATTGTTTGAAACCCCACACGGGTGTTGGGATGAAATTTGAAGTTCACTCATCCTGATTGATTAAATATGTCGATCGATTGATTGACAGGCTGTTATAAGCGTTGAATATCTATATTTGATGCTTATACAGTGTAGTGCACTTTGGTTGATGGTTGATTATTTTTCAATGCTATGATATACATGTGTTGTATGAAAATCCATATAATTAACTTTATATGGTAATTGATTGGGCCTCATTCCAATTTGAAAAATAAAGAATATTATAAAATAAAAGTTCATGTGTTGACAGTACTCATCCACTGAGATTGGTCATGTGTTGAACGAAATATTTTAGTAATAAAATTTACACCTTTATCGATATAAAATAAAAGTTCATGTGTTGACAGTACTCATTCATTGAGATTGGTCATGTGTTGAACGAAATATTTTGATAACAACAACTATTTTGAAAAAGAAATATTTGAAATAGAATATTTGAAAATAGAAATTTATGAAGCCGTGCTGATTAGATTGACGCCATTTTGACGTGATCGATATTTATATCGATTTTATTCATTTTAAAATGAAAATTGAAAAGTGATTTCGAAAACGATTTCGAAATGAATTGAATTGAAAACGGTTTCGAAATGAATTGAATTGAAAACGATTTCGAAATGAATTGAATTGAAAACGATTTCGAAATGAATTGAATTGAAAACGATTTCAAAATGAATTGAATTGAAAACGATTTCGAAATGAATTGAATTGAAAACGATTTCGAAATGAAATGAATTGAAAACGATTTCGAAATGAATTTAATTGAAAACGATTTCGAAATGAATTGAATTGAAAACGATTTCGAAATGAATTGAATTGAAAACGATTTCGAAATGAATTGAATTGAAAACGATTTCGAAATGAATTGAATTGAAAACGATTTCGAAATGAATTGAATTGAAAACGATTTCGAAATGAATTGAATTGAAAACGATTTCGAAATGAATTGAATTGAAAACGATTTCGAAATGAATTGAATTGAAAACGATTTCGAAATGAATTGAATTGAAAACGATTTCGAAATGAATTGAATTGAAAACGATTTCGAAATGAAATGAATTGAAAACGATTTCGAAATGAAATGAATTGAAAACGAGTTCAAATTGAATTGAAAGCGAATTTAAATGAATTCAAATTGAATTGAAATTTGAATTGAATAGAAATGAATTTTAAAACGAATTTATAGAGAAGAATTCAATTTTGATTTGAATTGAAACGGAAGTTGAAATTGCTTTTGAAACGAATTTAAAACTATTTATATAATTCGTTTTAAATAGAAATCGACGAAATATATTATATATATATATATTATATATATAATATAATGGCCTGAATAGAACGCGCAGCGCCGCGGTAGTTCGTGAATTTCGACCATTTATTTCAAATGGACATTGCGGGAGATCCGACCATCGGATTCTCCTAAAACCGGAACCGTTGGGTTCGTATCGAAAAGAGCTTTCTAACGAATATTAGAAATTTGAAATCTAACGGTTGGGTTTGGAGATACGTCCAAATCAAATTCGAAAAAGGTCGCTGTAAGTGCAGTTCGATGGCCATTGATGGAAATCGACTGTACGGGCCTTGATAAAATTATTAAAAATAGCAATAATTTGTGTAAAATCATAAGAAATGATTTGTGAAGATTTGGGATGAAAAACTCCATATTTGAAAAGATAAAAATAGGTTTTTATCGAAATGAACTAGTTTTGAACTAGAAATATAATTCTATTTATTTTTAAATAAATAAATTGAATTTGAAAAGGGTTTTAAAAATAACCAAAATTTCCAATGATTGCATTGGAGTGGATTTGAATCGAAATTGTCTTCGGAATATTTCGATGTTGGAATTCGTGATTATACAGATGTTGTTATGGGAATTTGAAAGATATACAGTATATCGTTATTTCAATACGACATTTGTTAATCGTAGAATTTGATATTGAATATAAGCCGATATATTTTCTATTCAGAGCCTTATATTGAATATCAAATGTGATTTTGGGTTTGTCGTGAATGGTGTCTTCACTAACACTGTTCTTGAACCCAGTTGAGAAAAGATTAAATCTTTTTATTTAGATTTAATGAAGTGTACCAATTAAATAATATTTAATTGGAATTGAATTGCTATTGATTTTTGGGTTTATCGTGGGCAGTGTTTTAAATAACACTCGTTCTTTAACCCGATAATTAATGAAGGTGATTTTGGGTTTATTGTGAACTGTGTTTTTAAATGACACGGATTCTTTAACCCAGTTAACGATTAAAACTAAGTTGAGTTTTAATGAATCTTTAATTAGATTGAAATGGTCGAGAATGGAGTATCACCAGTTTTGCACCAGGCGATAGTCAAATCTTTAGTTAGATTTGAACGTGAAATGGTAATTGAATTTACCGATAACACCGAGGTGTTAGGTATGAAGTATTACCAGTTTTACTTCATGGGATGAATAGGTGGGATTGGGAAATTAAAACAAATGATTACTTCGGTAAGGTTCGCTAATCCCGACTAGTTTGAATTGATATTCAAAAATAGATTAAAGAATAAATTCAAGAATTTATCTTTGATAAAATTAATGGGAACCTTTCCCTATGAATGTGAAATTTAGAAACTAACTGTCGGTTGGCCAAGCAGAATGGTTTTCTGGGTATTGATCTGATGTTGGTTTCGGCCTTCGGGGTTAATATTTGGGGAATTATTCTCTTGATTAATTTACGGTTAGTGACTAATGAATTGGAATGAGGCGTATGTTGTGTTTGTGTAACACTTATTTAAAATATACGCGAGTTATTCGGAAAGACCGGGTTTATCCCATTCTGAATAACTGATACGACGATAAGTCGAAGATGAAGACGATGGTCGAAGACCGGAGGTCTTCACGTCGTTTGGGTGATAACTGATGATCTTGATTGGGCTGTACACCCAAGAAGATGGAAACAGTTAGGGATCGTCCAGACGTGCTTGGAGATCGATGGATATGCGGGGTACTAGGTGCCTCCGGTTTCGTTCAGACCCAGAACGAACTTGTAAATGGACTGTGTGTCTGACATTGGATTTTAGTCCGTGTGATTGATCTCTATTAAATATATATCTGTTTGGCGGCGGAGAATTTATTCTCTTGCTTAACGCCCTTCTCTGAGACGTACGAGCTCAGGGGTTATATATTGATGGATATCAAACGCATGGAGTGAATTGCCTGTGTGGCATGCCTAAGTGGCAACTGATCGAGGCTTCTGTTGAAAAGCAAAGTCTTGTGGTGATGATCAAAGCACGGCCTTTGTGGCGTAGCTTTGTGTAACGTTTGCTTCGCGAGTTTCACACCCGGTATGAACCAAAAACGGGAGACGGACCTCAGGGAGGACTTGCGTTTCTTTCTAGCTAGAAGTGGCGTCAGTGGTTTTACACGCCCTGACGAGTTTGACTTATGTGGTTGTTGCGGTTGCGAGGCGCCTCGGTTATATCGGTTTCGGCCGATGCATTCTGGTCGGCTGACGGGCCAGACTTACACCCCATAGGGTGGGGAGACGTATTGTTCAGGCATAATAATCCACTCCGTGTGGACCGGCCCTGACGATCCAAGGGGCAGTTGCGGCTGTTCCTGAGGGGCGGGCTAGAGCGTCTCGAATCGGTTGAGGACTATCTTTTGCCTCGGTTCATAGATGGAAATCCAATTTCCAAATACGTGACTTTGCGGTTTTAGTTGTAATCCTATATATGGCGACATAGTGGGATGGGGCGCTTATGCCTCCTATGATTGATACTTATGATTTGAAGTTGTTGTATACACTATGCACTTATAATAGTATCAAACGATTTGTTTTGAAACGTATCAAGCATTCTTTGGCTGTTATAAGGGAAAACCCTATCCTCGGCTGCGTTGCATTGTGTGATGGGACCTGGGTCTTATAACAGCTTCATTTTTCTTTATCTAGCATTGCGCTGTTTGTTTTATGCACTGGTATCCTTGGGAGGAAACCCGTTCCGTGTTATACGGCGTGGTCCCTTGATTTACCTAATGATTTAAAATAAAGATTAATAACTTTTTTAGTTCTCACACCAGTCACATGACTGACCTGGAGTTTATTGTTTTAACCTAAACTCTGGGTGCCCCTATTTTTGACACGGGCAGCTAGTAGTTTGGTTTTGCAGATTTATATTCACAGGATCCTGGTTTACAGCTGGAACGATATCCGGAAAGCTTTGTATCCGTATATCTCATTCTAGTTGTGTATTGTATTATTTTCCGCTGCTATGTATTTAAATGTAATTTAAATCTCTGATATTTCTGTGTAATATTTATTTATACTCTGTATATTCTTGTAATCTGATGCATTGTTGTAATATACAATGAAATGTTCTTCTGTATGCGTTCTGTTGTGGCTTGTTCTCGAACTATCCGACGCTTTCCTTTACGGGGAAGTTACGGGTTTTCACAGTTGGTATCAGAGCTTTGGTTTACAAAGCTTAGAGAACAAGGCACATTAGAACCGTACGAAAGAATTCATCAGATATTGGATTAGTAGTATCCAACGAGAATGACTCGTTAGAGATAGGATCAGTAGTGTCCTAGAACGAGTGTGAAGAGTATATTTTTAAAATGAAAGCCAATTTTTTTTTGAAAATTTAAAATCAATTATTCATATTTGATTATTTATTTATATTGTTTTGGACAGTCCAGTATATAAAGAATTTGCATATACGCCTTGCAAACGTATATTCAAAGTTTTAATATACTAGATAGATATAGATTCACACTCTAGTCGCCCGAAGGTGATTCTGATGATTGTAGCTACATCATCAGAATTAGTGTTCGAGTGACGAACGTGTAATATCTATATATTTCCATTAGACTGGTGTGAGAACCAAAATTAGATAAGGCCTATTGTTGTGATTTAGCATCAAAAATTTGATTTTTTGTATATGTATCAAAATTATGAATTTGAGACTCTAATTCACTAATTGATTGATGTTTGTGTTGCCTGTTTATTTGTTTGATGATTTTGAACCATTTAGCCTAATTGAACCAAATATTGAATTATATTGAGAATTGGTTGCATTTGCTTGTATATATATACTTACATTGAACAGGTCATAGCAAAGAGGCTAGAGCCGAAGAATAAAATTTGTTTGCCCGACAAATAGGTACATGTTTACTACATAATTTCCTGTTTTGTTTGGGTGATGATGATTTTGTGAGCCTATTGGCTAGCCGCTTGGCTTTTTCTTTTTCTTTTTGAGATCTGAAGGACCGGGGAAGCTATTTGAAATTCCCCGATGCTCCCGGTGCAGGGAAGGTTATGGCGAAATTTTTCGAAAATTTAGGGTGTTAGCCAAATTTTTGAAATTTTGAAAATTCTCAGAAACTGAAAAGTTGGAGAATGGAAGCCAGATCGAACGAAGAGTTGATTAATCAAACCACTTTCGACTTTGTTCCTTTTCGGGGACGAAAAGTTTTAAGTGGGGGAGATTGTAACAACCCGAAAATCTGGGCCAGTTTAAAATTTTTATTTTGGCAATTTTAGCGAATTTTGAATATTTAAAATAGATTATTTTAAATAATATCGACGAAAATTTATTTTGAAAATAATTCGAACGTATATATTATACGCGTCGTCGTTAGAATATAAATAATTATAAATAGAATTGAAAATGGCGCGGTAGTTCGATAATTCGATTTCAAACTTCAATTGAATATACCGGGTGCAAAACAATCCGGATTTTAGTGAAACCAAAAATATTAGGATCTAATTGATGATATCTTTCCAACGAATCCGAATGATCAAAATTTCATAGCGGGAATCAAAAGATATGTCCAGTTGAAAATTCTGAATAGTCGCTATGGAATTCAGGCCCTTAAAAATGGACATTTTGCAAATGACCTCGAATTCCGACAAAACCAGTTTTGTTGGGTCCGTGGTGTAAAGTTATTGCTAGGTTTTAAATTTCGTAATTTTTCAAATCAATTTGTGAGCGTGGCAAAGGAAAACGCATTTGACCATTTCAGTTGATTATAATCGACTGGAAATTGACCATTTTTCTAACGGTCCCAGAATTCGACGAAACTAGTTTTGTTAGGACCGTATCGTCAATACGAAACTAGAAAATATTTTTCTGGGATTTTTCGTGTTCGTATGTGGCCCCGGTAATTTGAAATGTACGTTTAAAATTCAATATAGTGATTTAAATGTAAATTCAACGGAAACCAATCGAAACGGTCAAATCGGCTTGCGATACATATCCCATTGTGTTCGGAATGGGGGTAAAACGCTATGGTCGGCAGGCGGTGGGCTTGATTTCGAGTTCGAAATTTTAAGTTGCTTTTTTTTTTTTGAAATTAAAAATAAATAAACTAATAATATATAAAGTCCCTCTCCCTCCTATACTCTCACTCTTCTCAGAAAAAAAAAAAAAAGAAAACCTAACTAAAACCCGACCCGCTAGCCCCTCCCCCGGTTGACCTGTCACTGGCGATGGCCGCTCCCCCTCCCCTCCGATCGACGGCGCCTCACACTCCCCAGCCTCCATCTCCCCGCGTCTCCCTCCTCGAAACCCTTCGATACCCCAAACCCCATCTCGATTCTCCCCACGCCGTAGTTGGAGGCCGCGCCTCCTATCCGCCACTGACCGACGCCGCCCTCCAGTCAACTCGCCCACCACCTCGCGCTTCTCTCTCCTCCTCTAATCTGACCTCCTGCGATCCCCTCCTCTCTGTAAGTATTTTATTATATTTTATTTTTATTTAATTCGTTAAAACTGATTTTTTTTTATTTTTACTTTAAAAAGAAATTGGTTTTTTTATTTTACTTTAAAAAGAAAACTGGTTTTTTTATTTTTACTTTAAAAAGAAAACTGGTTTTTTTTATTTTACTTTAAAAAGAAAACTGGTTTTTTTATTTTACTTTAAAAAGAAAACTGGTTTTTTTATTTTACTTTAAAAAGAAAACTGGTTTTTTTTATTTTTACTTTAAAAAGAAAACTGGTTTTTTTATTTTACTTTAAAAAGAAAACTGGTTTTTTTATTTTACTTTAAAAAGAAAAAGATGTGATCTTTAAAATAGAAAAGACGGAATTTTTTTATTAAGTAAAAGAAATAGAAATATGATTTTTATATATTGAACTTCGAAATAAAAATAGGATTTTTATATATTGAACTTCGAAATAAAAATAGGATTTTTATATATTGAACTTCGAAATAAAAATAGGATTTTTATATATTGAACTTCGAAATAAAAATAGCATTTTTATATATTGAACTTCGAAATAAAAATAGGATTTTTATATATTGAACTTCAAAATAAAAATAGAATTTTTATATATTGAACTTTGAAATAAAAATATGATTTTTATATATGGAATAGCGAAGTAAAAATTCGATTTTTACATAGGTAGTGAAAGCGGACAACGAAGATGACGAAGATGCGATAGCAATGAAGATTTCTATCAATGAAGTGCCGTGGAGCTAGGATAGCTATATGTGAGAATTTCTCACCTTTCAATTTCTTTTCTAATTATATATATATACTAGGATGCAGACGGTGCTTAGTAGCACCCGACACAATCGTCCACAGACCATGGACTTGTTTGTTTGGTTGCATAGATTAGTTGAATTATTTGTTTGAATTGAATTGTTTGGTGAGATGAAATTGATTTGATTGATGTGTGAATGGCGTGGGCCTTCACTAGACCGGGGATAAGGCTAGGCCTTGTCCCGTTTCTAGTATCGTGCCGTTATGCCGCCGAAATTTTCTAAAATATGTTAGAAAAATAAAAATATCATTTTTATTGAATAAATGAATTGAATAGGAATTCATATTTTGAGATAAAATATTTTATCGTTAAAAATATGATTTTTTAACGTGAAGTGAATAAAATAAATATTCATTTACAAACCAGACGGTTTGTTTATGTACACCTATTTGAAGGACATTGTTTGGGTCGATAAATTTTACACATCGCCCAACAGCACAAATAAAATATGTGTTTGATTGTTTGAAACCCCACAAGGGTGTTGGGATGAAATTTGAAGTTCACTCATCCTGATTGATTAAATATGTCGATCGATTGATTGACAGGCTGTTATAAGCGTTGAATATCTATATTTGATGCTTATACAGTGTAGTGCACTTTGGTTGATGGTTGATTATTTTTCAATGCTATGATATACATGTGTTGTATGAAAATCCATATAATTAACTTTATATGGTAATTGATTGGGCCTCATTCCAATTTGAAAAATAAAGAATATTATAAAATAAAAGTTCATGTGTTGACAGTACTCATCCACTGAGATTGGTCATGTGTTGAACGAAATATTTTAGTAATAAAATTTACACCTTTATCGATATAAAATAAAAGTTCATGTGTTGACAGTACTCATTCATTGAGATTGGTCATGTGTTGAACGAAATATTTTGATAACAACAACTATTTTGAAAAAGAAATATTTGAAATAGAATATTTGAAAATAGAAATTTATGAAGCCGTGCTGATTAGATTGACGCCATTTTGACGTGATCGATATTTATATCGATTTTATTCATTTTAAAATGAAAATTGAAAAGTGATTTCGAAAACGATTTCGAAATGAATTGAATCGAAAACGATTTCGAAATGAATTGAATCGAAAACGATTTCGAAATGAATTGAATTGAAAACGATTTCGAAATGAATTGAATTGAAAACGATTTCGAAATGAATTGAATTGAAAACGATTTCGAAATGAAATGAATTGAAAACGATTTCGAAATGAAATGAATTGAAAACGATTTCGAAATGAATTGAATTGAAAACGATTTCGAAATGAATTAAATTGAAAACGATTTCGAAATGAATTGAATTGAAAACGATTTCGAAATGAATTGAATTGAAAACGATTTCGAAATGAATTGAATTGAAAACGATTTCGAAATGAATTGAATTGAAAACGATTTCGAAATGAATTGAATTGAAAACGATTTCGAAATGAATTGAATTGAAAACGATTTCGAAATGAATTGAATTAAAAACGATTTCGAAATGAATTGAATTGAAAACGATTTCGAAATGAATTGAATTGAAAACGATTTCGAAATGAATTGAATTGAAAACGATTTCGAAATGAATTGAATTGAAAACGATTTCGAAATGAATTGAATTGAAAACGATTTCGAAATTGAATTGAAAGCGAATTTAAATGAATTCAAATTGAATTGAAATTTGAATTGAATAGAAATGAATTTTAAAACGAATTTATAGAGAAGAATTCAATTTTGATTTGAATTGAAACGGAAGTTGAAATTGCTTTTGAAACGAATTTAAAACTATTTATATAATTCGTTTTAAATAGAAATCGACGAAATATATTATATATATATATTATATATATAATATAATGGCCTGAATAGAACGCGCCGCGCCGCGGCAGTTCGTGAATTTCGACCATTTATTTCAAATGGACATTGCGGGAGATCCGACCGTCGGATTCTCCTAAAACCGGAACCGTTGGGTTCGTATCGAAAAGAGCTTTCTAACGAATATTAGAAATTTGAAATCTAACGGTTGGGTTTGGAGATACGTCCAAATCAAATTCGAAAAAGGTCGCTGTAAGTGCAGTTCGATGGCCATTGATGGAAATCGACTGTACGGGCCTTGATAAAATTATTAAAAATAGCAATAATTTGTGTAAAATCATAAGAAATGATTTGTGAAGATTTGGGATGAAAAACTCCATATTTGAAAAGATAAAAATAGGTTTTTATCGAAATGAACTAGTTTTGAACTAGAAATATAATTCTATTTATTTTTAAATAAATAAATTGAATTTGAAAAGGGTTTTAAAAATAACCAAAATTTCCAATGATTGCATTGGAGTGGATTTGAATCGAAATTGTATTCGGAATATTTCGATGTTGGAATTCGTGATTATACAGATGTTGTTATGGAATTTGAAAGATATACAGTATATCGTTATTTCAATACGACATTTGTTAATCGTAGAATTTGATATTGAATATAAGCCGATATATTTTCTATTCAGAGCCTTATATTGAATATCAAATGTGATTTTGGGTTTGTCGTGAATGGTGTCTTCACTAACACTGTTCTTGAACCCAGTTGAGAAAAGATTAAATCTTTTTATTTAGATTTAATGAAGTGTACCAATTAAATAATATTTAATTGGAATTGAATTGCTATTGATTTTTGGGTTTATCGTGGGCAGTGTTTTAAATAACACTCGTTCTTTAACCCGATAATTAATGAAGGTGATTTTGGGTTTATTGTGAACTGTGTTTTTAAATGACACGGATTCTTTAACCCAGTTAACGATTAAAACTAAGTTGAGTTTTAATGAATCTTTAATTAGATTGAAATGGTCGAGAATGGAGTATCACCAGTTTTGCTCTAGGCGATAGTCAAATCTTTAGTTAGATTTGAACGTGAAATGGTAATTGAATTTACCGATAACACCGTGGTGTTAGGTATGAAGTATTACCAGTTTTACTTCATGGGATGAATAGGTGGGATTGGGAAATTAAAACAAATGATTACTTCGGTAAGGTTCGCTAATCCCGACTAGTTTGAATTGATATTCAAAAATAGATTAAAGAATAAATTCAAGAATTTATCTTTGATAAAATTAATGGGAACCTTTCCCTATGAATGTGAAATTTAGAAACTAACTGTCGGTTGGCCAAGCAGAATGGTTTTCTGGGTATTGATCTGATGTTGGTTTCGGCCTTCGGGGTTAATATTTGGGGAATTATTCTCTTGATTAATTTACGGTTAGTGACTAATGAATTGGAATGAGGCGTATGTTGTGTTTGTGTAACACTTATTTAAAATATACGCGAGTTATTCGGAAAGACCGGGTTTATCCCATTCTGAATAACTGATACGACGATAAGTCGAAGATGAAGACGATGGTCGAAGACCGGAGGTCTTCACGTCGTTTGGGTGATAACTGATGATCTTGATTGGGCTGTACACCCAAGAAGATGGAAGCAGTTAGGGATCGTCCAGACGTGCTTGGAGATCGATGGATATGCGGGGTACTAGGTGCCTCCGGTTTCGTTCAGACCCAGAACGGACTTGTAAATGGACTGTGTGTCTGACATTGGATTTTAGTCCGTGTGATTGATCTCTATTAAATATATATCTGTTTGGCGGCGGAGAATTTATTCTCTTGCTTAACGCCCTTCTCTGAGACGTACGAGCTCAGAGGTTATATATTGATGGATATCAAACGCATGGAGTGAATTGCCTGTGTGGCATGCCTAAGTGGCAACTGATCGAGGCTTCTGTTGAAAAGCAAAGTCTTGTGGTGATGATCAAAGCACGGCCTTTGTGGCGTAGCTTTGTGTAACGTTTGCTTCGCGAGTTTCACACCCGGTATGAACCAAAAACGGGAGACGGACCTCAGGGAGGACTTGCGTTTCTTTCTAGCTAGAAGTGGCGTCAGTGGTTTTACACGCCCTGACGAGTTTGACTTATGTGGTTGTTGCGGTTGCGAGGCGCCTCGGTTATATCGGTTTCGGCCGATGCATTCTGGTCGGCTGACGGGCCAGACTTACACCGCATAGGGTGGGGAGACGTATTGTTCAGGCATAATAATCCACTCCGTGTGGACCGGCCCTGACGATCCAAGGGGCAGTTGCGGCTGTTCCTGAGGGGCGGGCTAGAGCGTCTCGAATCGGTTGAGGACTATCTTTTTCCTCGGTTCATAGATGGAAATCCAATTTCCAAATACGTGACTTTGCGGTTTTAGTTGTAATCCTATATATGGCGACATAGTGGGATGGGGCGCTTATGCCGCCTATGATTGATACTTATGATTTGAAGTTGTTGTATACACTATGCACTTATAATAGTATCAAACGATTTGTTTTGAAACGTATCAAGCATTCTTTGGCTGTTATAAGGGAAAACCCTATCCTTGGCTGCGTTGCATTGTGTGATGGGACCTGGGTCTTATAACAGCTTCATTTTTCTTTATCTAGCATTGCGCTGTTTGTTTTATGCACTGGTATCCTTGGGAGGAAACCCGTTCCGTGTTATACGGCGTGGTCCCTTGATTTACCTAATGATTTAAAATAAAGATTAATAACTGTTTTAGTTCTCACACCAGTCACATGACTGACCTGGAGTTTATTGTTTTAACCTAAACTCTGGGTGCCCCTATTTTTGACACGGGCAGCTAGTAGTTTGGTTTTGCAGATTTATATTCACAGGATCCTGGTTTACAGCTGGAACGATATCCGGAAAGCTTTGTATCCGTATATCTCATTCTAGTTGTGTATTGTATTATTTTCCGCTGCTATGTATTTAAATGTAATTTAAATCTCTGATATTTCTGTGTAATATTTATTTATACTCTGTATATTCTTGTAATCTGTTGCATTGTTGTAATATACAATGAAATGTTCTTCTGTATGCGTTCTGTTGTGGCTTGTTCTCGAACTATCCGACGCTTTCCTTTACGGGGAAGTTACGGGTTTTCACAGTTGGTATTAGAGCTTTGGTTTACAAAGCTTAGAGAACAAGGCACATTAGAACCGTACGAAAGAATTCATCAGATATTGGATTAGTAGTATCCAACGAGAATGACTCGTTAGAGATAGGATCAGTAGTGTCCTAGAACGAGTGTGAAGAGTATATTTTTAAAATGAAAGCCAATTTTGTTTTGAAAATTTAAAATCAATTATTCGTATTTGATTATTTATTTATATTGTTTTGGACAGTCCAGTATATAAAGAATTTGCATATACGCCTTGCAAACGTATATTCAAAGTTTTAATATACTGGATAGATATAGATTCACACTCTAGTCGCCCGAAGGTGATTCTGATGATTGTAGCTACATCATCAGAATTAGTGTTCGAGTGACGAACGTGTAATATCTATATATTTCCATTAGACTGGTGTGAGAACCAAAATTAGATAAGGCCTATTGTTGTGATTTAGCATCAAAAATTTGATTTTTTGTATATGTATCAAAATTATGAATTTGAGACTCTAATTCACTAATTGATTGATGTTTGTGTTGCCTGTTTATTTGTTTGATGATTTTGAACCATTTAGCCTAATTGAACCAAATATTGAATTATATTGAGAATTGGTTGCATTTGCTTGTATATATATACTTACATTGAACAGGTCATAGCAAAGAGGCTAGAGCCGAAGAATAAAATTTGTTTGCCCGACAAATAGGTACATGTTTACTACATAATTTCCTGTTTTGTTTGGGTGATGATGATTTTGTGAGCCTATTGGCTAGCCGCTTGGCTTTTTCTTTTTCTTTTTGAGATCTGAAGGACCGGGGAAGCTATTTGAAATTCCCCGATGCTCCCGGTGCAGGGAAGGTTATGGCGAAATTTTTCGAAAATTTAGGGTGTTAGCCAAATTTTTGAAATTTTGAAAATTCTCAGAAACTGAAAAGTTGGAGAATGGAAGCCAGATCGAACGAAGAGTTGATTAATCAAACCACTTTCGACTTTGTTCCTTTTCGGGGACGAAAAGTTTTAAGTGGGGGAGATTGTAACAACCCGAAAATCTGGGCCAGTTTAAAATTTTTATTTTGGCAATTTTAGCGAATTTTGAATATTTAAAATAGATTATTTTAAATAATATCGACGAAAATTTATTTTGAAAATAATTCGAACGTATATATTATACGCGTCGTCGTTAGAATATAAATAATTATAAGTAGAATTGAAAATGGCGCGGTAGTTCGATAATTCGATTTCAAACTTCAATTGAATATACCGGGTGCAAAACAATCCGGATTTTAGTGAAACCAAAAATATTAGGATCTAATTGATGATATCTTTCCAACGAATCCGAATGATCAAAATTTCATAGCGGGAATCAAAAGATATGTCCAGTTGAAAATTCTGAATAGTCGCTATGGAATTCAGGCCCTTAAAAATGGACATTTTGCAAATGACCTCGGATTCCGACGAAACCAGCTTTGTTGGGTCCGTGGTGTAAAGTTATTGCTAGGTTTTAAATTTCGTAATTTTTCAAATCAATTTGTGAGCGTGGCAAAGGAAAACGCATTTGACCATTTCAGTTGATTTTAATCGACTGGAAATTGGCCATTTTTCTAACGGTCCCAGAATTCGACGAAACTAGTTTTGTTAGGACCGTATCGTCAATACGAAACTAGAAAATATTTTTCTGGGATTTTTCGTGTTCGTATGTGGTCCCGGTAATTTGAAATGTACGTTTAAAATTCAATATAGTGATTTAAATGTAAATTCAACGGAAACCAATCGAAACGGTCAAATCGGCTTGCGATACATATCCCATTGTGTTCGGAATGGGGGTAAAACGCTATGGTCGGCAGGCGGTGGGCTTGATTTCGAGTTCGAAATTTTAAGTTGCTTTTTTTTTGAAATTAAAAATAAATAAACTAATAATATATAAAGTCCCTCTCCCTCCTATACTCTCACTCTTCTTAGAAAAAAAAAGAAAACCTAACTAAAACCCGACCCGCTAGCCCCTCCCCCGGTTGACCTGTCACTGGCGATGGCCGCTCCCCCTCCCCTCCGATCGACGGCGCCTCACACTCCCCAGCCTCCATCTCCCCGCGTCTCCCTCCTCGAAACCCTTCGATACCCCAAACCCCATCTCGATTCTCCCCACGCCGTAGTTGGAGGCCGCGCCTCCTATCCGCCACTGACCGACGCCGCCCTCCAGTCAACTCGCCCACCACCTCGCGCTTCTCTCTCCTCCTCTAATCTGACCTCCTGCGATCCCCTCCTCTCTGTAAGTATTTTATTATATTTTATTTTTATTTAATTCGTTAAAACTGATTTTTTTTTATTTTTACTTTAAAAAGAAAACTGGTTTTTTTATTTTACTTTAAAAAGAAAACTGGTTTTTTTATTTTTACTTTAAAAAGAAAACTGGTTTTTTTTATTTTACTTTAAAAAGAAAACTGGTTTTTTTATTTTACTTTAAAAAGAAAACTGGTTTTTTTATTTTACTTTAAAAAGAAAACTGGTTTTTTTTTATTTTTACTTTAAAAAGAAAACTGGTTTTTTTATTTTACTTTAAAAAGAAAACTGGTTTTTTTATTTTACTTTAAAAAGAAAAAGATGTGATCTTTAAAATAGAAAAGACGGAATTTTTTTATTAAGTAAAAGAAATAGAAATATGATTTTTATATATTGAACTTCGAAATAAAAATAGGATTTTTATATATTGAACTTCGAAATAAAAATAGGATTTTTATATATTGAACTTCGAAATAAAAATAGAATTTTTATATATTGAACTTCGAAATAAAAATAGGATTTTTATATATTGAACTTCGAAATAAAAATAGAATTTTTATATATTGAACTTTGAAATAAAAATATGATTTTTATATATGGAATAGCGAAGTAAAAATTCGATTTTTACATAGGTAGTGAAAGCGGACAACGAAGATGACGAAGATGCGATAGCAATGAAGATTTCTATCAATGAAGTGCCTTGGAGCTAGGATAGCTATATGTGAGAATTTCTCACCTTTCAATTTCTTTTCTAATTATATATATACTAGGATGCAGACGGTGCTTAGTAGCACCCGACACAATCGTCCACAGACCATGGACTTGTTTGTTTGGTTGCATAGATTAGTTGAATTATTTGTTTGAATTGAATTGTTTGGTGAGATGAAATTGATTTGATTGATGTGTGAATGGCGTGGGCCTTCACTAGACCGGGGATAAGGCTAGGCCTTGTCCCGTTTCTAGTATCGTGCCGTTATGCCGCCGAAATTTTCTAAAATATGTTAGAAAAATAAAAATATCATTTTTATCGAACAAATGAATTGAATAGGAATTCATATTTTGAGATAAAATATTTTATCGTTAAAAATATGATTTTTTAACGTGAAGTGAATAAAATAAATATTCATTTACAAACCAGACGGTTTGTTTATGTACACCTATTTGAAGGACATTGTTTGGGTCGATAAATTTTACACATCGCCCAACAGCACAAATAAAATATGTGTTTGATTGTTTGAAACCCCACAAGGGTGTTGGGATGAAATTTGAAGTTCACTCATCCTGATTGATTAAATATGTCGATCGATTGATTGACAGGCTGTTATAAGCGTTAAATATATATATTTGATGCTTATACAGTGTAGTGCACTTTGGTTGATGGTTGATTATTTTTCAATGCTATGATATACATGTGTTGTATGAAAATCCATATAATTAACTTTATATGGTAATTGATTGGGCCTCATTCCAATTTGAAAAATAAAGAATATTATAAAATAAAAGTTCATGTGTTGACAGTACTCATCCACTGAGATTTTTCATGTGTTGAACGAAATATTTTAGTAATAAAATTTACACCTTTATCGATATAAAATAAAAGTTCATGTGTTGACAGTACTCATTCATTGAGATTGGTCATGTGTTGAACGAAATATTTTGATAACAACAACTATTTTGAAAAAGAAATATTTGAAATAGAATATTTGAAAATAGAAATTTATGAAGCCGTGCTGATTAGATTGATGCCATTTTGACGTGATCGATATTTATATCGATTTTATTCATTTTAAAATGAAAATTGAAAAGTGATTTCGAAAACGATTTCGAAATGAATTGAATTGAAAACGATTTCGAAATGAATTGAATTGAAAACGATTTCGAAATGAATTGAATTGAAAACGATTTCGAAATGAATTGAATTGAAAACGATTTCGAAATGAATTGAATTGAAAACGATTTCAAAATGAAATGAATTGAAAACGATTTCGAAATGAAATGAATTGAAAACGATTTCGAAATGAATTAAATTGAAAACGATTTCGAAATGAATTGAATTGAAAACGATTTCGAAATGAATTAAATTGAAAACGATTTCGAAATGAATTGAATTGAAAACGATTTCGAAATGAATTGAATTGAAAACGATTTCGAAATGAATTGAATTGAAAACGATTTCGAAATGAATTGAATTGAAAACGATTTCGAAATGAATTGAATTGAAAACGATTTCGAAATGAATTGAATTGAAAACGATTTCGAAATGAATTGAATTGAAAACGATTTCGAAATGAATTGAATTGAAAACGATTTCGAAATGAATTGAATTGAAAACGATTTCGAAATGAATTGAATTGAAAACGATTTCGAAATGATTTGAATTGAAAACGATTTCGAAATGAATTGAATTGAAAACGATTTCGAAATTGAATTGAAAGCGAATTTAAATGAATTCAAATTGAATTGAAATTTGAATTGAATAGAAATGAATTTTAAAACGAATTTATAGAGAAGAATTCAATTTTGATTTGAATTGAAACGGAAGTTGAAATTGCTTTTGAAACGAATTTAAAACTATTTATATAATTCGTTTAAAATAGAAATCGACGAAATATATTATATATATATATATATTATATATAATATAATGGCCTGAATAGAACGCGCCGCGCCGCGGCAGTTCGTGAATTTCGACCATTTATTTCAAATGGACATTGCGGGAGATCCGACCGTCGGATTCTCCTAAAACCGGAACCGTTGGGTTCGTATCGAAAAGAGCTTTCTAACGAATATTAGAAATTTGAAATCTAACGGTTGGGTTTGTAGATACGTCCAAATCAAATTCGAAAAAGGTCGCTGTAAGTGCAGTTCGATGGCCATTGATGGAAATCGACTGTACGGGCCTTGATAAAATTATTAAAAATAGCAATAATTTGTGTAAAATCATAAGAAATGATTTGTGAAGATTTGGGATGAAAAACTCCATATTTGAAAAGATAAAAATAGGTTTTTATCGAAATGAACTAGTTTTGAACTAGAAATATAATTCTATTTATTTTTAAATAAATAAATTGAATTTGAAAAGGGTTTTAAAAATAACCAAAATTTCCAATGATTGCATTGGAGTGGATTTGAATCGAAATTGTCTTCGGAATATTTCGATGTTGGAATTCGTGATATACAGATGTTGTTATGGGATTTGAAAGATATACAGTATATCGTTATTTCAATACGACATTTGTTAATCGTAGAATTTGATATTGAATATAAGCCGATATATTTTCTATTCAGAGCCTTATATTGAATATCAAATGTGATTTTGGTTTGTCGTGAATGGTGTCTTCACTAACACTGTTCTTGAACCCAGTGAGAAAGATTAAATCTTTTTATTTAGATTTAATGAAGTGTACCAATTAAATAATATTTAATTGGAATTGAATTGCTATTGATTTTTGGGTTTATCGTGGGCAGTGTTTTAAATAACACTCGTTCTTTAACCCGATAATTAATGAAGGTGATTTTGGGTTTATTGTGAACTATGTTTTTAAATGACACGGATTCTTTAACCCAGTTAACGATTAAAACTAAGTTGAGTTTTAATGAATCTTTAATTAGATTGAAATGGTCGAGAATGGAGTATCACCAGTTTTGCTCCAGGCGATAGTCAAATCTTTAGTTAGATTTGAACGTGAAATGGTAATTGAATTTACCGATAACACCGTGGTGTTAGGTATGAAGTATTACCAGTTTTACTTCATGGGATGAATAGGTGGGATTGGGAAATTAAAACAAATGATTACTTCGGTAAGGTTCGCTAATCCGACTAGTTTGAATTGATATTCAAAAATAGATTAAAGAATAATTCAAGAATTTATCTTTGATAAATTAATGGGAACCTTTCCCTATGAATGTGAAATTTAGAAACTAACTGTCGGTTGGCCAAGCAGAAATGGTTTTCTGGGTATTGATCTGATGTTGGTTTCGGCCTTCGGGGTTAATATTTGGGGAATTATTCTCTTGATTAATTTATGGTTAGTGACTAATGAATTGGAATGAGGCGTATGTTGTGTTTGTGTAACACTTATTTAAAATATACGCGAGTTATTCGAAAGACCGGGTTTATCCCATTCTGAATAACTGATACGACGATAAGTCGAAGATGAAGACGATGGTCGAAGACCGGAAGGTCTTCACGTCATTTGGGTGATAACTGATGATCTTGATTGGGCCGTACACCCAAGAAGATGGAAGCAGTTAGGGATCGTCCAGACGTGCTTGGAGATCGATGGATATGCGGGTACTAGGTGCCTCCGGTTTCGTTCAGACCAGAACGGACTTGTAAATGGACTGTGTGTCTGACATTGGATTTTAGTCCGTGTGATTGATTCTCTATTAAATATATATCTGTTGGCGGCGGAGAATTTATTCTCTTGCTTAACGCCCTTCTCTGAGACGTACGAGCTCAGGGGTTATATATTGATGGATATCAAACGCATGGAGTGAATTGCCTGTGTGGCATGCCTAAGTGGCAACTGATCGAGGCTTCTGTTGAAAAGCAAAGTCTTGTGGTGATGATCAAAGCACGGCCTTTGTGGCGTAGCTTTGTGTAACGTTTGCTTCGCGAGTTTCACACCCGGTATGAACCAAAAACGGGAGACGGGACCTCAGGAAGGACTTGCGTTTCTTTCTAGCTAGAAGTGGCGTCAGTGGTTTACACGCCCTGACGAGTTTGACTTATGTGGTTGTTGCGGTTGCGAGGCGCCTCGGTTATATCGGTTTTCGGCCGATGCATTCTGGTCGGGCTGACGGGCCAGACTTACACCGCATAGGGTGGGGAGACGTATTGTTCAGAGCATAATAATCCACTCCGTGTGGACCGGCCCTGACGATCCAAGGGGCAGTTGCGGCTGTTCCTGAGGGGCGGGCTAGAGCGTCTCGAATCGGTTGAGGACTATCTTTTTCCTCGGTTCATAGATGAAATCCAATTTCCAAATACGTGACTTTGCGGTTTTAGTTGTAATCCTATATATGGCGACATAGTGGGATGGGGCGCTTATGCCGCCTATGATTGATACTTATGATTTAAAGTTGTTGTACACACTATGCACTTATAATAGTATCAAACGATTTGTTTTGAAACGTATCAAGCATTCTTTGGCTGTTATAAGGGAAAACCCTATCCTTGGCTGCGTTGCATTGTGTGATGGGACCTGGGTCTTATAACAACTTCATTTTCTTTATCTAGCATTGCGCTGTTTGTTTTATTGCACTGGTATCCTTGGGAGGAAACCCGTTCCGTGTATACGGCGCTGGTCCCTTGATTAACCTAATGATTTAAAATAAAGATTAATAACTGTTTTAGTTCTCACACAGTCACATGACTGACCTGGAGTTTATTGTTTTAACCTAAACTCTGGGTGCCCCTATTTTTGACACGGGCAGCTAGTAGTTTGGTTTTGCAGATTTATATTCACAGGATCCTGGTTTACAGCTGGAACGATATCCGAAAGCTTTGTATCCCGCATATCTCATTCTAGTTGTGTATTGTATTATTTTCCGCTGCTATGTATTTAAATGTAATTTAAATCTCTGATATTTCTGTGTAATATTTATTTATACTCTGTATATTCTTGTAATCTGATGCATTGTTGTAATATACAATGAAATGTTCTTCTGTATGCGGTTCTGTTGTGGCTTGTTCTCGAACTATCCGACGCTTTCCTTTACGGGAAGTTACGGGTTTTCACATTGTAAAAATATGATTTTAATTACAATGCAAACACTACATCTAATTTACATTGTAAAAGTATGATTTTTAATTACAATGCAAACATTACTTCTAATTTACATTGTAAAAATATGATTTTCAAATACAATGCAAACACTACATCTAATTTACATTGTAAAAATATAATTTTAAATACAATGCAAACACTACATCTAATTCACATTGTAAAATATAATTTTTAATTACAATGCAAACACATCTAATTTACATTGTAAAAGTATGATTTTAATTACAATGCAAACATTACTTCTAATTTACATTGTAAAAATATAATTTTTAATTACAATGCAAACACTACATCTAATTCACATTGTAAAAGTATGATTTTTAATTACAATGCAAACATTACTTCTAATTCACATTGTAAAAGTATTATTTTTACATGCACTACATTTCATGACCTTACAAATATATTTCATATGCAGTATACGACATTAACAAATAAATATATATTTCATTTCATATGCAGTAAATAACATTAGCAAATAAATATATTTCCATATGCAATAAAGGACATTAACAAATGATATATTTTCATATACTGTTAATGACGTTAACAAATAAATATAATTTTATTTCATATGCAATATATGACATTACAAATAAATCTATGTTTTATTTCATATGCAGTATTTGACCTCAAAAATAAATGTATTTTCATATGTGGTATATGATCTCAACAAATAAATGTATTTTATTCATATGCAGTATATGACATCAACAAATAAATGTATTTTATTCATATGCGGTACTATGCAACATTAAAACTATAATATATTTCATCTTTTTTTTATATTTGACAAAATGAAAATTTTATCATTCTTTTACATTAAAATGTAAGTTAAAATCCATCGTTCAATTCATTCTTTTAATCTTATATTTACATTAAAATGTAAGTTATAATCCATCGTCCAATCATTCTTTTAATCTTATATTTACATTAAAATGTAAGTTATAATCCATCGTCCTTATCGCTTCTTCTTTACATGACAAAAATATAATCTTGTCACTGCAATTTTTATACCGCAAAAATGTTCATTTTCTACATAACATAACATGACGGTGATAATATTGTTTTTTTCTAATTAACACAAATGACGGTAAAAATGTTCATTTCTAAATAACATAACACGACGGTGAAGTTATTCATTTCTAAATAACATACCTGTTTTTCTTTTTCTAGATTAACATAAAAAAAATGACTTTTTATGTTACACATGTTTTCCTAACACGATTTTATGTAAGTTCTAAATTAGACAAAAATTAACACATTTATATGGGAATTTTTGTTCCATACTTTTTAATAAGCAAAAATGTGAATTTTTCTTCTTTTCCCGTTCATTTAACAAAAAGGTGAATTTTTGTTTTCGTTCTATTTAAACAAAAATGTAATCCTTGTCTTTCGATTACATTTAAGAAAAATGAAATTTCTCTTTTTCTAATGACATAAAAAAAAAGTGAATTCTAATATGTGAACAAATTTATTTCAACCTCTCATGCCATATAAAAGTGAATTTAATATGTTAACAATTTCAAATGACACATAAAAAAAGGACGTGAATTCTATATATTAACAAATCTCTACGAATGACTCTAATCCAAACAAATTGGTTATTTTGCTTTTCTATTTAACAAACTATGACAGTTTGGTTCTATCAATCCCTAAATCAATAAAATGGTAATTTGGTTTTCAACAGAACAAATAGGAGATATTGTTTATAACTATACAAACATGAACACAACAGTCAATTCAATGATTTATCGCAACAATCGACACTGAAATAAATATATACACCACATCAACTTGAATTATAAATAATATGAATATAAATTTTTCAGTGAATCAAATAAATGAATAATTTTATTTTTAGAATAGAATTCTCACCAGTTATGCTTTTCAATTCCTCACTTTAATTTACTCCTTCTTCGTTTTCTGTATATAGCCTAACCCATCCGTTGATCATGACCTGTTGATGTTGGAGATCATGCCATGCTCTTCAAATATTTTTTTTTATTTTTTTTATATATTTATTTTTGAAGTTGAGGAATTTGTTGAGCGGATTAGGAGAGAAAGGATAAAGAAGATGGAAGAGTGCAGTCATGGATTTTAGTTTGCATTTACAGTGAAGATAAGTTGTGGAGGCAGAAAAGATTATGTGAACAAAGAGAAGAATGTTATATAAATTGCTTTTCTATCTCATTGTTATATGAAAAATAAAGAGTAACATATGCTAGTTAAGTGGAGAAAGAAAAAAAATGGAAATAATTAATACCATTAATAAATCAAAGAACGTAAAAAAAAATGTTCCAGTATTCATCATGTAATTTTTTTGTACGTTTCAAGAGAGATAAATGATAATCAATTAAAAAATAATTATCATTTATTGCAAGATAAACTACCATATATTTATTATTTGTAACAGCTCTATATAAAACAAAAGGTCACATTAGCAATGTTTTCCAATTTAATGTCAATTGAACATACATGACAAATGCACATATTTTTCCAATTAATGTCAAATTTATAATTAATTGAATTTTGTATGCTCAAATTTTGTCTTCATAATGCTATAGGATTTTATAGGGATAAATAAATAATTTTTCTCATTTCCTAATAGAAATTAAGATTCAAGATATCAGGCAAGTGGTCAACTATATAGAATTAATAATATATGCTTTATTTCTAGATATGTTAATGCATTTTTATAAAAGGTAAACAAGTGTTGTCACACAACATACATTATGGTCAAAAAAAAAGTTTTGAGATCTGGTCCCCATTTTCGCTAAAAGCATTATGGATGCACAGATTGTGCAAGAGATTCTGTGGATTTCCTTGAAAGAGAAACGTATCTAGAAAGGAAAACAAAACATATTTGGTGGAAATATGGTTAATTGAATGAATCAGAATCAATTTACAAGCAATCAAATATGAGACAGTGAGGAAAAACTAAAATATGACAAAGACAATTCTTCTCCTCTTTGACAAAATTAACAAATGCAACAATTAATTAACACTAATTAATCATTGACATAAAAATAAGAACATCAAACAATAATTGATACACGTATATTATTGTCTTATTTTGAATCGAATGTTAACATAATTAAGTCGAAATATAATTTGAAATATGAGTATTAAATATAACATGTACACATATGCAAATTGAACATTAAATTATGTGTATTTAAAGGTTAAAGCAAAACTTCTTAATTGATCCAAAATAAACTTGTACATTACATTAAAAGTAGTTTTTTCACTTTTGTTAACTTAGATTGATAAATAAAATATAGACATGTACAATTAAATTTTATTTAGACCTTTTTTAATTCAATAATAAAGAAAAAATAGAATTTTTTTAAATTATGGTGCATTTTCATTAAATAAATTTTAAATTTGCCTCGAAATTCAGGGTTGTTACACCTTGTGACTCCTATCAGTCGCGGACCTCGCGCTCTCACTCCTCCGTTCAGTCTGATTCAGAATGATACAAAAGCAATCAAGGCCGTCAAGGAGAAGACACGTCGCAGTCAAAAGATCAAACCTCTTCTCAGAAAAACGTGGTAGGGAAAGAAGTCCGCCGAAAGAAACCAGCTCTCGAGATAAACATAAGGTTTCCGAAAAGCGGCCTAGGAAGGGCGATACGGCCGTCGTGCCCGCTGATCCAAAGGATACTGAGCTAACATATCGCGCACCTCCACCATTGGATGCTGAAACTAAAGTCAGCGGACATATTTGGAGAGAGAATTCCCCGAGCACTACTTGAAAACCTGACTTTCTTACCCGCTCTCGAGCCTATTTCCTCAAGGTGGGCGACGAGGCCAAAGCGAAAATTGATGCCAGTTGAAAATCAATATTCAGAGATGTTCACGTATTCACGTAACCTCTCCCGAATCATCCGAACTCTGATTACGGATACTGAGTCGATGAAAAATACTGCAGTAGCTGACGCTAAAGCTTGAAAAATTTAAGGAAAGATCTGAGGACACACAGGCTATAACACCCCCGTAATTTGAACATAAAAAAATTCACAATTAAAGTATACTTAATAAGCGAAATGGGTTGCGCAGAGAAATATATATATATTGATATATATATATATATATATTGAAAATTAAATAAATAAATATGCAAAAATGTTCAAAACAACGAATTGGGAGAGGGGAATAACCGAACCGGCCGATTTTTGAGGTCGACCCGAGCCTGCTGGGTCGACTAGGGGTTAATCCAGGGTGTTTGGCTGTCAACCCGTGGGCCGATTCGCTCAAATGCAGATTTTGCATTTGAATGGTTCTCATGGTTCAGCTTTAATCTAAAGGCCCTAGATGTTCCTACACTTGACTTCTTCCCCAAGACATGCTTTGATGGCTTTAATCTAGGGTTAATCCTATGGCTAATACTATCCTAATCCTCTATAAAAAGACCCCTAAACCTAGCCTAAATCACCATTATTCAATCTACAACTAAACTATGTCAAATTTGTTCCTCTCATGCCTCCACTCTCATGCTAAAATTCCTAAGCCTATTTCTATGAGAGATTGTGAGTTCATACAAGTGCTTTCAAACTTGTATGAGTGTTCTTAAGTTGCATTCTAGCCAAAGTTGCAACCTTTTCTTGACCAAAAAGCAAGGATCTGCATGAGAGCTCATAAGCTTCATTCAAAGCAAAGTCTAACCTTCTTCTCAAAGCAAGGATTTTTATTGATATTTGCTCAAGGGTTTCATTTGGAGCTTGTTCTTTTGGGTTTTTTGGGTGATAGCATGAATGGCCTCGTCTCAATCTTTGTTTTATATGTTGATTTTTGCCTTCATAGCATTGTAAGCCCCTCCTACTCTTAGATATTAACTATGAAGTTAAATGAATGTTGCAAGTTGGGTTTGAACATTAATTATCATACATGCTATCATGTTATGTATCCCATCATGTTTGTAAAGACACCATCTTGATCTTAAGGGCTAAAAGCTATAAGCTTTATGTTGAATGCTTGCATTATGCAACATGAGAGCTATCATATCCCTTATAATAACTAGCATTGTAATGCTATATGCGAACTTCTAGGCATCTTTCTATGTCACCTATCATCATGATTCGCCTATGTGCTAAGTTTGGGGTTATGCATGTTTTTGAGGCTTAATAATGTAACATGCAAGTTAATGAACACACTTACGCCTCATATGCCACCATGATTAACTTGTGGCCTTATACCCTTTTTGTCATGCCTTTGCCAAGTTCCTTCTTTAATCCATTATGCGTTGTTGTGAATGTATATGCGAGTTTAAAAGCGTTGGGGTTAGGTTATGGGGAAACTTTAATGACATGAAACATGATTTGGGTAAATTGGTATAAACGTGACAACATGTAACTTTGGCTATGAGCATGGGACTTGAAAACTTGACACGTATGGGTTGTAAGTGTAACAAGACACTAGACCAAACATGAAAATGCCACTCGAGGTTGGGTTGAGTTTGTAGCATAAATCTACCCGGACCCGCCCGGCTTAACTAGTGGCTACAAACAATAGGATCCAATGTGAGAAGTTGGTCATGTCGCGCTTAAGACCCGAGGTTAGACTAGGTTGTGGTGTAAAACTACCCGGACCCGCCCGGCTTAACTAGTAACCACAACAAGGTCTAATGTGAGAGGTTAAGAGTGCATTAATTAAATTAATGCCACATGATAAGGTTAAGTAAATTTGACTAATGACACTTAACCGATATGACACGAATGGGTAGGTTAAGTGGGACCGGGCTTGATTTCTTAATGACACTTAACCATACAAGACAATTAGGGGAGGGGTTAAGTAAGTTACGCTTAACTAATCCGACTTGATAATTAGATGGTTTTAAGTAATCCACACTTAACTAATCTAAACACGGTAAATTCGATGAGGTTAAGTAATCCATACTTAACTAATCTAACATGGTAATTAGATGGGGTTAAGTAACTTAGACTTAACTAATCTAAACACGGTAATTAGATGGGGTTAGGTAACTTAGACTTAACTAATCTAAACACGGTAATTAGATGGGGTTAAGTAACCTTCACTTAACTAATCTAAACACGGTAATTCGATGGGGATAAACACTTAACCAATCTAAACGTGGTAATTCAATGAGTTAAGTAACCAGTACTTAACTAACTTAACACGGTAATTTAATGGGGTTAAGTAACTTATACTTGACCAATTATACATGATGATTTGATGAGGTTAAGTAACCTATACTTAACCAATCTAATAGGTGGACCTGATAGGGTTAAGTCACAAGACCTTTTAAAATTAGGCTTAACCATTGTAATACGATTAGTGGATGGGGTTAAGCTAACCCATACTTAACCAATCTGACTCGATAATCTGATGGTATTAAGATAACCTATGCTTAATCCATCTAGCATGATAATCTGATAGGGTTAAGACGAATAAATACTTAACCAATTTGACTTGATAGGGTTAAGTCATGGGCTTCTTGGTACACTTAACCAACTTGTAGGGCTAAGCCTTGAACTTGAGTACTTAGCCAATCTTGACATGATTCGTAGGAGGGTTAAGTCATGAACTTGAATAACAACACTTAACCCAATAAGCAAAACCCTAGTAGAGAAACTAGGTAGAAAATCGTAGTTGATCAAGGGTAACGGGGAAAGGAAGCTAAGTGTAAACCTTAGTTAAGTGTAACTAAGTAATAATTCTTAGCCAAGGACATGGGACTAGTTCATGAATAGATGAGTAACCCGGTACAGTAGGTCATCGCTAAAAACACGAGGAGGAGCAAGTTATCTGACTTGATAAAAGCTCCAGCGAACTGGGTGATGAAGCAGAAGCTTCGGGGAACGTGAGGGTACTCTTGGTATCCCTCTGTGAGGTGGCAAGTGGTCCATGAAAACCCGCCTCACAGAGGTTAGGTCGTGCGGTAGGAGAGCCAAGAGTATACCTTGGTTGCTATGCGAGCGACCTAAAGACTGGGATGGATTAGCGTGGAGTCGACGATACTTGATTTTGCCCCGGGATAGCATGTCGCCGCTACCTACCATCTTTAGTCAATCGTGTACGTACGGAAAGGCAGGAACTCCCAAAAGACCATATACTAGCTATCAAGTTATGGGTGAGGTTGGCTATCTGGAAGTGGGCATCGATGGGCCTTAGTGTAGTTCTCATACATGATTTTTCTTGGATTGCCTTTCAGTAGTTGAGGGAGGGTCACGTGAGACCATAACCACGGGTGTAACACCCCACTCCGCTATGATCACTCACTAAGGAATGCCATAGCATCGGTGGAGTATTTTAGTGAATATAGAACAGAAAAATTACAACAAGACAGATATAAATAGTACTTGAAATTTTAAAACATCATCTCATAACAGCGAAGTAAAACATGTCTGGTTACATCATAAAACCACAATAAAGGTCAAGTACAATATTCATCAAAATAAAGAAGTACATAATCCCACTCTCATACAATAGCCAAACAAAAGAAAAGATAACTGGATAACTGGAGCTTTACATCTATCCAAGCTCCTAAAGACTGGAACAGCAATCCGATCAAGCTCCACTACTGCTAGGATCCACCGTAGGACCTGAGGTTGGGAAAAAAGATAAAAACAACAGGGTCAGACATAAGTCTGAGCGAGTCCTATAACTTTAACAATACAATCGTTAAAGTAACCAGAGAAGACATAAACTGATATACGGTAACATATAGGGATGAATGGCTACCCTAAGCAGTCAAACTAACGAAGATAAGGATAAAGACGCATCTACCCTCCCTAAGGTAAATTACTAAACTGCACCACACCAGTCGTTCCTAACTTAAAGGTTGATCCCACCCAAGGACTTATAAAATTTACTAATTAGTACCTGCGTACCCCTAGGTGACCAAGTAGGCGCCACGTGGGCCCTACAATCCACTAGGTGTACACACTACTTCCCATTCGATCGGCTCCCTAACGTAGATACCCGTGCTGGCCCCACCGTGGGATGTATCATTCCCCAATGTGGCAACCTGATGGAACTAAAGGTGCACGGCTTATATCTACTCGATGCAACAACGGCTTACCTACCAGCCCGGGCCCACTCACGCATATGAAGCCCGTTGGACTTGCGTTGCCACCGCTAACCCGTTTGCCTCTTACAGTCAAGCCCAGTATGCGTGTCCCGTCCTCGACATGGGTCGAGCCACAAAGATACGTATGGTTACTGGTTGAAATGGGCCTCCACAAGCTACCCACCTAAGCTTGTCCCTTTTTCTAGTATATCCCACTTAACCTTTAATCATGTTTTAATTACATGTTCCATTTTGGTTAAGTATTCTAATCGTATTTTCTATTGCCACCCAAGGCAACCACTAGATTTTCTCATGCCACCCGAGGCACCCACTTAACCCCTCATGTCCCTCTACATGCTAATATGGTTAAGTGTTTCTTAATTAATTAATTAAGAACGTAACCTTTGTAAAGACCTCTCACATTAGACTGTCTTTTATGACCGCTGGTTAAGCCGGTTGGGTCCGGCAGCCTTATGTCATAACAGAGTCTAACCTCGTGTCTTTACATTAATTACGTATTTAGTTTGTGCCTAAGACCTCTCACATTGGGCTAACATTTGTAGCAACTGGTTAAGCCGGTTGGGTCCGGCAGTTTTACGCTACAACTGAGTCCAACCTCGTGTCTTAGTCAATTAATTACACCTAATTAATCACCCTCATAATTTATATTAATTATCCTAATTAATCAAGTTCTTAACATGGGTAGACCTAACTTAATAGGTAAATTCCCATGGGGTAGACCTAACTCAATAGGTAAATTCCCAACACATAGTATGGGTACACCTAACCAAATAGGCAAATTCCCATACTATGTTTATTTATTTTGTGTTATGCATAATTATATTAATTTCACTCAATCTTATTAACTTATGCATTTAATTACCCCATCGTTCCCACGTAATTTCGTTCATGATATAACACATATAAAAGGTGTCAACTTGCATATGAATGAACATGTTTCAAAGGTGCCATCTTGCATATTAACAAACACATAACTTGCATATGAACTTGCATACATGTCACATAACTTGCATATAATATGTCACATAACTTACATATTCATTTGCATAACAAACTTGCATATTAGCTTATGACTTGCTAAATGTGTCATCATGAACTTGCATATTAATAAACATGTAACTTGCATATTTACATACATGTAACTCGCATATTAACAAACATGTAACTTGCATATAAAGAAACATGTAACTTGCATATTTTCATACATGTAACTTGCATATTAACAAACATGTAACTTGCATATTAACAAACATGTAACTTGCATATTTACATACATGTAACTTGGCATATTAACAAACATGTAACTTGCATATTTACATACATGTAACTTGCATAGCATATTACCATGAACTTGCATAACATGCATATGATTACATAGCCCACAACTTGCATATTTAGCATCATGCAAACATAACATACATCATATTAAACTTGCATAAGCTTACATACTCAACATGCATAAACATAAGATTAATGCTAACATCATATCATATGATTCAAAGCTCATTAACCCACATACAAAACCATAAATCTCATCACATCTCATCTAATTAGTTTACCAAAAGATCATCAAAGTGATAGAAACTCACAACTAGCAACTTTGAACACCAAATGAAGAAGATTAAGATGCTAAGAAGGGATTAGAAGTTGATTAGAGAGTGATTAGTATGCAACCCTCTTCATAAATTAGTGGAGGCCATGAGAGCTAGCATTTTGCCA
>JASFAX010003907.1:0-41073 GCA_030737875.1 Allium sativum
ACATTGCCCTTGCCAGGGGTATAGGAAATCTCAAAATCATATGAGTCAAGTAACTCTGTTAGACCAAATTCTGGACCTAACACCCAAATGCAGTGTGAGATCCTCACAGTCACAGATCATAGAGAATAAATGCAGAAAAAGAAGTAAATAATAGGAGATACACGGGTTTTTTTATAGTGGTTTGGCTCAAACCAAGCCTACGTCCACTTTATATCCTCTTAAATCCTAAGAAGTTACAATTACAACGTAATCCCACAATCCGTGAGGTCTGTTTATACACAATAGCCTTCTGTTTTCATGAAGAAGAAGAGAAAAGAGGAGTGATTTTATACACGAAATCCTCATGTTAGATTGGTTTGAAGAAGACACAATGTCCTTGTGTAGCTGGTGATGGAGGCCGAAAGGTGTTAATGCCGAGAAGCCAAGAGAATCCCTGAAAAATGCCTTCCAGTGGTGTATTTATAACCATTTCCATATAACGGTTCGTGAGACGCGTGGCACACATCCCAAAAATCTCGAAATGAGGTGGAAAACCTCCAGAAACCCTCTCCAAATCATCATATTCCATGTGTAATCAGATCCATGCAAGTTGGAGTGAAAATAGCCATCAGAATAGGTCAAAACATGTTATCCAGGAGCAGGTTCGGGGGTCGAGTCGTGACCCAAGGGGCGACTCCTAGGATCGGATCGTGACCTAGGAGGGCGACCCCTAGGATCGGTTCGTGACCTTGGAGTGCGACCGCTAGGAATGGGTCGTGACCTAGGAGGGCGACCCCTAGGATCGGGTCGTGACCTAGGAGGGCGACCCTAAGGATCAGGTCGTGACCTAGGAATGCAACCACTAGGAACGGGTCATGACCTAGGAGTGCGACCCCTAGGAATGGGTCGTGACCTAGGGGGGCGAATCCTAGGAAGGTCACGAAACCTAGGAGTGTGACCCCTAGGAAGGTCACGAACCCTAGGGGGGCGACCCCTGGGATGGTCAGCCGGTCCAGGAGGGTAAGAGATGATACAAATTCCAAGCTAGCGACGCTCCGCCACTTGATCCAAGTGATTGCCAATCTACACTCAGGTCCCGAGTTGTTCCAGATGATAGAAATTCATGTTGAGACGATCTTTGCTAAAAGATTGTGTAACAAGTTGCCCCCCAGAACATATCTTGCTGATTGAAGGAAGATGTGTTCTGGATAATCCAAGAAATCCATAATCCACAGAGCTCCACAATGCCATGATCATGCCAGATCGTATTAAGGCCAGAAAACCGACGATCACGCGGGATCGTATTAAGGCCGAAAGAGATCCAAGAAGACCAGAAGTCGATACCTGCAAGAAGAAAAGACAAGCAATGCAAGAATAGTTCCGAGACGGCCTTACCGGAGTAAGACAATCAAGGAAATGCCAATAAAATTATTTTATACTGGACGGATCCAGTTCGGAGCCAGAGCACATCAACTACGAGTATAATCCATACTCGAGTTCCGAAGTAAGTATAAACCATACTTTAATCGAGATTGCGAATCTCACCACATCCTGACAAGACACTAAAGTTTGCTGAGCGTAATCCACGCTCGGATAATCCATCCTGAGGAGAGATGTGAGAGTGATGTTATCCACGTCTGCCTGTGAAGTGCTGGTGCCCCCCAGCGTTGAATTCAAGAGAGTGAGGGGGTCTTGCTGAGTATCGACGTTCGGGTCGAAGTTGCCCCCGAGTCATGGGTCGCGGTTTGCATGTACCGATCTGACCTGGTTCTCATGGTGCTCCCATCCGAAGCATTTCCTAGTGAAGTCATGTTGGGCCATGAATTGCACTGCCCATCCCAACCGAGGCTGATGTGGGTCAAGCTTGGCTCGTGCCTAGATATCCAGTATTGCCGACGTTTTCATCCAAAACGCCAAGATATGCAGGTTGGTATCTTTCAGAAGGGTGGCTCGTGCCCCCGGGTCGTGGTTCACGATATCGATCCGACCCGGGTCGTGATGCCTGGTAGTCAGTTTGTGAGGACCGGTTCGCGATTCGTGGGGGCGAGCCGATGGGGGGCGAGCCAGGTCCCTGGTCACGAACCGGGGTTTGTCTTATTGATGCTGTCGAGCTGGATGCACTTCTGTGCATGTGACGATCGTGCCAGGTCCTCTCACCATGACCAGAATGATGGTGGAGCTGTTTGCGTAACATTTCCAATGAGTTGTATGCTGATTGGCCTTCCATCCATCCAATATCCAAGCAATCCGCTTCTTTTTGAGCCAGAAGTCGAATTAGTATCGTGTGCGCCCTTCCTGGCACGCCAAAATGTTAGACCAAATTCTGGGCCTAACACCCAAATGCAGTGTGAGATCCTCACAGTCACAGATCATAGAGAATAAATGCAGAAAAAGCAGTAAATAATAGGAGACACACGGGTTTTTATAGTGGTTCAGTTCAAACCAGGCCTACGTCCACTTTATATCCTATTAAATCCTAAGAAGTTACAATTACAATGTAACCCACAATCCGTGAGGTCTGTTTATACACAATAGCCTTGTGTTTTCATGAAGAAGAAGAGAAAAGAGGAGTGATTTTATATACGAAATCCTCGTGTTAGATTGGTTTGAAGAAGACACAATGTCCTTGTGTAGCTGGTGATGGAGGCTGAAAGGTGTTAGTGCCGAGAAGCCAAGAGAATCCCTGAAAAATGCCTTCCAGTGGTGTATTTATAACCATTTCCTGATAACGATTCGTGAGACGTGTGGCACGCATCCCAAAAATCTCGAAATGAGGTGGAAAACCTCCAGAAACCCTCTCCAAATCGTCATATTCCATGTGTTATCAGATCCATGCAAGTTGGAGTGAAAATAGCCATTAGAATATGTCAAAACATGTTGTCCAGGAGCAGGTTCGGGGGTCGGGTCGTGACCCGGGGGCGACTCCTAGAATCGGATCGTGACCTACGAGGGTGACCCATAGGATCGGTTCGTGACCTAGGAGTGCGACCCCTAGGAATGGGTCGTGACCTAGGAGGGCGACCCCTAGGATCGGGTCGTGACCTAGGAGGGCGACCCCTAGGATCGGGTCTTGACCTAGGATTGCTACCCCTAGGAATGGGTCGTGACCTAGGGAGGCGAATCCTAGGAAGGTCACGAAACCTAGGAGTGCGACCCCTGGGATGGTCAGCCGGTCCAGTAGGGTGAGAGATGATACAAATTCCAAGCTCGCGACGCTCCGCCACTTGATCCAAGTGACTGCTAGTCTACAATCAGGTCCCGAGTTGTTCCAGATGATAGAAATTCATGTTGAGACGATCTTTGCTAAAAGATTGTGTAACAAGTTGCCCCCCAGAACATATCTTACTGATTGAAGGAAGATGTGTTCTGTATAATCCAAGAAATCCATAATCCACAGAGCTCCACAATGCCACGATCATGCCAGATCGTATTAAGGCCAGAAAACCGACGATCGCGCAGGATCGTATTAAGGCCGAAAGAGATCCAAGAAGACCAGAAGTCGATACCTGCAAGAAGAAAAGATAAGCAATGCAAGAATAGTTCCTAGATGGCCTTACCGGAGTAAGACAATCAAGGAAATGCCAAGAGAATTTCTTTATACTGGACGGATCCAGTTCGGAGCCAGAGCTCATCAACTACGAGTATAATCCATACTCGAGTTCTTTTGTCACATCCAGACAAGTTCAATTGTCATTCCTAAGTATAATCCATACTTAGGATTCCAAAGTGAGTATAAACCATACTCTGTCGTTCCTAAGTATAATCAATACTTAGGATTCCAAAGTGAGCATAAACCATACTCATATCCAGAGTGAGCTATACTTGCCACAGCCTGACAAGATAGTCCATCCCTAGGCATAATCCATACCTAAGGTTCCGAAGTAAGTATAAACCATACTTTAATCGAGATTGCGAATCTCGCCACATCCTGACAAGACACTTAAGTTTGCTGAGCGTAATCCATGCTCGGATAATCCATCCTGAGGAGAGATGTGAGTGTGATGTTATCCACGTCTGCCTGTGAAGTGATGGTGCCCCCAGCGTAGAATTCAAGAGAGTGAGGGGGTCTTGCTGAGTATCGGCGTTCGGGTCGAAGTTGCCCCCGAGTCATGGGTCGCGGTTCGCATATACCGATCCGACCCGGTTCTCATGGTGCTCCCATCCGAAGCATTTCCTGGTGAAGTCATGTTGGGCCGTGAATTGCACTGCCTATCCCAACCGAGGCTGATGTGGGTCATGCTTGGCTTGTGCCTAGATATCCAGTATTGCCGACGTTTTCATCCAAAACGCCAAGATATGCAGGTTGGTATCTTTCAGAAGGGTGGCTCGTGCCCCTGGGTCATGGTTCACGATACCGATCCGACCCGGGTCGTGATGCCTGGTAGTCAGTTTGTGAGGACCGGTTCGCCATTCATAGGGGCGAGCCAATGGGGGCGAGCCAGGTCCTTGCTCACGAACCGGGGTTCGTCTGATTGATGCTGTCGAGCTGGATGCACTTCTGTGCGTGTGACGATCGTGCCAGGTCCTCTCACCATGACCAGAATGATGGTGGAGCTGTTTGTGTAACATTTCCAGTGAGTTGTATGCTGATTGGCCTTCCATCCATCCAATAGCCAAGCAATCCGCTTCTTTTTGAGCAGAAGTCAAATTAGTATCATGTGCCCCCTTCCTGGCATGCCAAAATGTTAGACCAAATTCCGGGCCTAACACCTAAATGCAATGTGAAATCCTCACAGTCACAGATCATAGAGAATAAATGCAGAAAAAGCAGTAAATAATAGGAGATACACGGGGACTTTATAGCGGTTCGGCTCAAACCAAGCCTACGTCCACTTTATATCCTCTTAAATCCTAAGAAGTTACAATTACAATGTAATCCCACAATCCGTGAGGTCTGTTTATACACAATAGCCTTGTGTTTTCATGAAGAAGAAGAGAAAAGAGGAGTGATTTTATACATGAAATCCTCGTGTTAGATTGGTTTGAAGAAGACACAATGTCCTTGTGTAGCTGGTGATGGAGGCCGAAAGGTGTTAGTGCCGAGAAGCCAAGAGAATCCTCGAAAAATGCCTTCCAGTGGTGTATTTATAACCATTTCCTTATAACGGTTCGTGAGATGCGTGGCACGCATCCCAAAAATCTCAAAATGAGGTGGAAAACCTCCAGAAACCCTCTCCAAATGGTAATATTCCATGTGTAATCAGATCCATGCAAGTTGGAGTGAAAATAGCCATCATAATAGGTCAAAACATGTTGTCCAGGAGCAGGTTCAGGGGTCGGGTCGTGACCCAGGGGGCGACTCCTAGGATCGGATCGTGACCTAGGAGGGCGAACCCTAGGATCGGTTCGTGACCTAGGAGTGCGACCCCTAGGAATGGGTCGTGACCTAGAAGGGCGACCTCTAGGATCAAGTCATGACTTAGGAGGGCGACCCCTAGGATCAGGTCGTGACCTAGGAGTGCGACCACTAGGAACGGGTCGTGACCTAGGAGTGCGACCCCTAGGAATGTGTCGTGACCTAGGGGGCGAATCCTAGGGAGGTCACGAAACCTAGGAGTGCGACCCCTAGTAAGGGCACGAACCCTAGGGGGGCGACCCCTGGGATGGTCAGCCGGTCCAAGAGGGTGAGAGATGATACAAATTCCAAGCTAGCGACGCTCCGCCACTTCATCCAAGTGACTGCCAGTCTACACTCAGGTCTCGAGTTGTTCCAGATGATAGAAATTCGTGTTGAGACGATCTTTGCTAAAAGATTGTGTAAAAACTCCATCCACCTTTGTTGTCTTAAGTTAAGATCTTTCTGTGAGAAAAGGTACTTTAACGATTTATGGTTAGTAAACAATCTAAACCTTTCTCCTAGTAGGTAATGACGCCATGACTTAAGAGCGAAAACAATGGCAGCTAGCTCTAAATCATGAGTTGGGTAGTTCTTCTCATGTACCTTCAGCTGCCTTACCCTACAACAAACTACCTTGCCTTCTTGCATCAAGACAACGCCTAATCATGTACCGCATGCGTCTGTGTATACGGTAAACATTTTTCTCTCATCAGGCAATGTCAGAACTGGGGCTATTGTTAGAGCCCTTTTCAAACGTTGGAAAGCAACATCGCAATCCAAATCCCAAATGAAAGTTAGGTTCTTCTTTGTCAATCTTGTGAGTGGGGCTAAGATTTTCGCAAAGTCTTTAATGAACTTCCGGTAAAAGCCCGCTAGCCCGAGAAAGCTTCAGACTTCTGTTGCATTCCTTGGAACCTTCCAATCTTGCACCGCAACTACTTTTGCGGGGTCCACAGCTATCCTCTCTTTGGACACCACATGTCCAAGAAACCTTACTTCTTCTCTCCAGAAATGACATTTAGAGAATTTGGCTTTCAGCTGATGTGCACAAAGAGTATCCATGACTTCCCTTAAATGCAGGGCATGCTCTTCTTCATTCTTCGAGAAAACCAAAATGTCGTCTACGAAGACTTCCACAAACTTATTAAGGAACTCCCTGAACACCCTGCTCATCAAATCAACGAAATAAGCGGGTGCGTTTGTCAAGCCGAAAGGCATGACAAGCCATTCGAAGAAATCATCCGGGGTTCTGAACGCGGTCTTATCAATGGTATCTTCAGCCACTCTTAGCTGATGAAACCCGATAGCCAGATCTAACTGGGAGAAAACCGATGCACCTACAAGCTGATCAAACAAATCGTCTATTCTTGGAAGTGGGTGCCTATTCTTCTTGGTCAGCTTGTTTGGCTCCCTATAGTCAACGCATAGGCGAAGTGAACCATCCGCTTTGGTTGCGAATACTACTGGAGCACCCCACTCAGAAATATTCCGCCTTATAAACCCCTTTTTGAGTAGATCTTTAACTTGCTTGCTGAGCTATTTCCTCTCCCTTGGAGCCATGTGTCAAACGGGTAGAGCTACGGGTTTTGCATTATCAACAAGGTATATGCGGAAGTCTATCTCCCACTTCGGAGGTAAGCCCTTCACCACTTCAAATACATGTGAGTATTCACGAACTACTCGAATAGACTTCAAGTTTTCAATAGACGCATCTAGAGATTCTAGGTAGCTAAGCATAACAGAATTCATGGGATTACAAGTGATTTCGAGAGTGTTACTGAGGCGAGTCATAAGTCCAACCACTCTCTTTTCACAATCGAGGATGGCACCATTACTGGATAACCAATCCATGCCTAGAATCAACCCATAGCCCGTGAAGCCCAAAACATAGACATTACATCTAAACCCAACGCTTAGTATAGAAATTTCCAAATCCAAACAAATCATTGACAAATAAGCCGAGCCCCCAATTGGATTTGACACAACCAAGGGATCCTCTACTATACTGGTGTCTAGGTGCAGAGATTTAACTAAAGCAGTAGATGTTAAAGAGTGTGATGCGCCAGAATCAAAGAGTGTACGAACAGGATAATCAAAAAGATAAACTAAACTCTCAACAGAAATATTTCTACCTCGTTCTTGCGGAGGTGCTATGAGAGCGTGAACCTGCCCTCCAGAAGTAGATCCAGTCCTCTTCCCTTGCCCTTGCTTTCCTAGGCAGTCCTTATCCATGTGTCCTGTCTCGCCAAACTGATAACAACCACCCATCTTCCTCCTCTTTTTTCTGCAGTCCTTAATCAGATGTCCAGGAATGCCACAAAAATTATACTTCCTTTTGTCACGGGGTTTGTTGTTCTTCCCGCCCTTCTTTGAATCTGTCTTCTTATTCTATGATCCCTCCACTTTCTTATCTTGAGGTACTTCCACCTTTGCCTCTTTCTTTCCATCCTTGTCTTCCTCCTGTAACAATGCCATGTCCACCAGTCTCTCATAAGTCGTACCCATAGGTATATGGGACATAGCTAGGCTGTGCAGTGGCTCATTCAACCCTTTAACAAAACGGAGAGCCTTCTTATGGGGAGTGTTCACTAACTCCAGTCTGAATCTAGCCAGCTGGTTGATTTGGTTGACGTATTCCTTGACCGACAAACTTCCCTGTTTGAGAGCTAAGAACTTCTCCATCTGTAAGCTTCATTCAGCTTGTGAGAGGAATTTCATTTCAAACCTCATTCTGAAATCCACCCAAGTTTCAACTGGTCTCTCAACATTAGTAACTTCCCACCAATAAGAGGCTTTGTCTTTAAGCAACCATACGTCAACCTGTATCTTCTGCCTATCGTCCACTTCGAAGATAACAAACAAGTCCTCCGTTTTCTTTGAGCCAGTTTCTTGCTTCTACAATTGACTCAGTCCCATTAAAGTTCTTTCCACCCATAGCTCGAAAATATCTACATATATTTGAGAAAGCATTTGCACGAGGAGGAGGAGGAACAACTGCAACAGGGGGAGGAGGAACGTCCGCTGGGCGTGCATTATTATCCCTAGCCTCTAGGTACCTTCTGAACCAGCCAGGTACCGGTACGCCCTCTGGAAGGTTAAGATCCCCAGACATGCTGAAATGAAAAAGAAAATATTCAAAACAAATGATAGAAAGACAGTGCATATGGCTTTGGGGATTATGCCTTTTAAAACAAAAACAACACTTTTTCTTGAAAATGCTTCTTTAAACTTCTTTTTGAAAATTAGTTTCAAAAATTTTTATCTGATCTTGCAACCATTAGCCCTGATACCAAGTGAGCCACCCCACTTTCGTTAAGGTCACTCACAAAGGGAATGCCTTAACTACGGTGGAGCATTATAGGTAAAATATACAGATAATTTACAAGACAAACATATGAACAGCGGAAAAAACTAAATTTATTTCATAAGTACGTGGTTTAGTTAAAACATTATAGCAAATGTCTCAAACCAACTTCCAAATTATTACAACAAAATCTCTGTCTTGATTAAAACATAAAGAAGCATGAAATAACAATAAGGTAGCATAAATCCCCAATAAGAGTGTATCCAAAGCCATAGCCCAATGAAAGAGAATCCAAGCAAAACGTTTACTCTCTTCAAGCTCGAAATGATCCAAACTAAGCTGAAGTATTCCCTCCCTGCGGACCTGGGGGGGGGGGGGGGGGGGGACGGAAGAAAAGAAGACGAAAGAAAATGGGTCAGACATGAATATGGTAAGTCCAGTGATTATTTGGCATGTAAACAGGAAAAAGGATCATGACATGAATAAACTGAATCTAGGACAACATCCTAAAAATAAGATAATAAGACATAATATGCTATCGCACTCATTACTATTACTCTGCACCCACTTACAAGTGTTTCAACTAGCACCATGTGTTCAGGATAAATGATCCCCTTTATCAATCGGCTCCTACTCGTATATATTCTTTACTTGTGTCATCCGGCCCCGCTTGATTGTAGATACCTGTGCTGGTCCGACTATGGGGTCCATCAAATCCTATGGTGGCAACCCGACACAATTCAAGATGCATAGTGTATAACTACCGATGCCCAGTGTCAGCTTTTTCCACTCCGGAGTACGTGCACGCCTGCACTCCATCGGAACCTACACTGACGCACCACCCGCCGTTGTTTTGACAGCTTATAATCAGCCCAGTAATCGTGCCCCACCCTGCCTAGTTCAGGGTACCATGATACATCTATGTGGGTTACTGCTGAAATGGGTCCCCGTTACTAGGGTTTCCTAATCAACATGTTAAAATGGTTAAGTGTTCTCAAATTAACCTAACCCTACCCATCAGTTTAGTTAACATGTTGTATTGGTTATGGGTTTCCTTAATTAACTTAACCCTACCATTCCTGTCTTAGCTTTAATTCATTCATTAAAGTACCAACCACTCACATTAGATATGTATTATTGCGGTCGTTAGATGTGCCGGTCGGTTCCGGGCAGTCTTACACCGCAACTCAATCTAACCTCAGGTTCTTTTGGGCTTGATGCGCTAACCTCTTACTTTAGATTTATATTGTTACGGTTGCTGGATGTGCCAGGCGGTTTCGGGCAGTCTTACATCGTAACTCAATCTAACATCGGGTTAGGCATACTCGTCTTTTACTTAATTTACATATTTACCCTTCATATTTATATGTAAATTATCCACAATTATTGCCATTCAAGTGATACCCCATCTACTCTCTAAATCATGTTCATAATTTTTAGGTATATAAATTATACCAATACTTTCCGCTAATCATTTATATGATTATGAGCCAAACTATGCCAGTAATTTGAAATTTAAGGTTTTTCCCAACGTTACCCCCGTTATACTTTTGCAAAATTCACATAGAATGTTAGGCTCGCAACTTAGCCTAACTTATATACAAAAGGGAAAAGAAAGGAGCATGTACCATTCCCATAACATAAAATAATAACGATCTATTTAAACATGTGTCATATAAATTTGGCACAAAACAATGAACTTGCATTTTAACATGAATCTTAAGCATATGAACGGACTTACATAGAATTACACAAATCCAATTAGGCTGTAAATGTGAACTTGCATTTTGGATCCAATTAACATAGATCTAAACATAGGAGAATGTAGATCTAAACATATATGTGACTTAGCCTAAAAACTTGCATGTAACATAACATGAAAGAGTCACCAAATCTATATAATACATGATTTTTTTAACATACAACATGATAAGTCCAATAAACCACAATAGTCTCATAGGCATATATGATAGAATCATTACAAGAATAGACATGAATCAGCATCACCATTATCTTACAACTAGACGTAGCTCTAGTTTCATTTTATTTCAAATCACGACTTTTAATTGTTTGCATCTAAATAATAACAGGACTTACAAACAAAGAAAAATCTTGTTTTCTGGGATCTATTTTCTGAAACTGAAAAGCAATCCCTTGATGTACACTATCGATTCTCTAATTTTGATTTGATTTGTAACTTCTAACTTGCTTTCTAGTTTGCTTCCTAGTTAGAGAAGAATGGTGGCTATGCTAGGTTGACCATGGACATCATGGTGGCTCCTTGGAATGAAATTGTGTGGTTTAGGGTTAAGGATTAGGGTTACTTTTATAGAGGTTTAGACTTATGTGAGCCGTTAGATCAACCTAGGAGCAATCAGAACCGTCCATACTAGATAGAGCTATCCAGAAATTGTCATATATGCCCTAGTGACTCAGCAACAAATCAAAAAATTGTCATTGTTTGGGTCTGGGTGAGGGGGTCGACCCTACAGGGGAGGTCGACACCCCTCTTGGGGGGTCGACTCCTATGTCGACCCCCCTGGGGGGAGTCGACCCCTATGGGCGGGAATTTTCCCGCCCAGCTGATTTACGTGATTTTAAAATTCGAACTGTTTTATTTATTTAATTATTAAATTATATAATTTTCTATTTAAGCATGAAATCTTCTAAACTCCATAACTTCTTCATACGGAGTCCGATTCATGCAAACTCAGACTCTATCTCTAGCAGAATTCCGAGGCGCACGCAATGGCGTAATCCGTTTCCCTTAATTCTCACTTTTACAATTAGGTATTCTTTAATTCGTTACTTTAATAAACATAGAAAATACAGGGTGTTACATCTTCATAGTGTAACATAGCGGAATAAATAATTTCAGTACAAGTATAAATAAGAAAGACATCACCTCCTGCTAATCCGTTTGCGCAACTCCGGAAATACCCATATCTGTTACCTAGTCTACTCATCAGCATCGTCGATGGGTATCCAAGGTAATAAGAGGAAACATAAAACCTCTAGTTTTACAACAGTCTAATGTGAACGAAAAACAAATCTCAAAGAACCGTAAAAGTCGTAACAGTAAATGGAGCACATTGTTGGGATTCGAACCTGTCCTACCTCAGCATCCGCGGAGTTAGCACATAACAATAAATATACATGCAATACTATGCTAAACATCATGTATAAAGAGTATTACAAATATCTATGTATTAAATGGTGTTAAACAAGTAATAAATCATGGCATCCATCATCCACCCTCATATTCACGCACTTGGTTCATAAAGCATATTAAATCCTGGTTTTCATCCACCCACTCCATCAAGGAACCAACATGTTTAACATCAAGGAACTCTACCATACCATCACTATGTCCTACATCGATGCAGTATAGTATATAATCCTATCCATTCCTGAGCTAGACATGCTTTGGGTCTAGACAGATCTGGTTCTACATTGAGGAACTATAATTTACCCTTGTGTTACTCCCTCAAAGGTACACCAAAGTCACAAATACCGATAAACTGTTTGCACATGTTCCACGTATCAATATTTATTACCATGTAGTTGATAAAACTCTCATCATAAACCCTATAATAAGCAGGATACTCTCGGTGAACATCAAGTGCCGTAAAATCTCATTGACTCCCCTTGTAACACCCCATATTTTCTATGAACGTCAAAGTAACAAATTAAAGTATACTTAATTTTTAAGAGAAGAATTAAGGGAAACGGGTTACACCATCGTGTTCATCTCGGACTTCTGCTTGAGATAAAGTCCGAGTTTGCATAAATCGGACTCCATATGAAGAAGTTATGATCTTCAGAAGTTTCAGGGATTTAAAATAAAAACCAGCCCGAATTCAAATATAAAGTTTTGAAATTCAAATCACACACCCGGGCTGGGCGGGAAATTTCCCGCCCAGGACCCTGGTCGACCAAGGGGTCAACCTAGGGGTCGACCTGGGTAGAACAGGTCGACCATGGGGTCGACCTCCCCCCTTTTCCAGATCCGTGGACAGATTCGTTTTTCTGCATTTAGACGCCCGTTCTGACCAGATTCGTTGCTCCTAAGCTATTTAAACACCCCTAAACCTCACTTTCTCTCCACACAACTTCATTACGCCTATACTATACCCTAATTCATATCAAAATAAATCTAAGATGGGGTTATGCTGCTCAAGTCCTTCGTAGAAATTAAGTTTAGAATTCTAGTAGAGATTCAAAAGCTAATTCAACGACTTCAACAACTACTTCTAAGAATCAAATCAAATCTAAATTAGAAGAACAAATAGTCTACTTCAAGGGAAAGCTATTCAGTTTCAGAGTACAGATCCCAGAATTCAAGACCCTTCTATAATTTGTAAGTTCACATTACTTTCAGAAATAAAAGTTAATTGTGATTCTGACATTGTAATAAATCTGGATCTGAGATTATGCCTGTCTTTTTATATCCTTTGGATCTATCTCATTGATAATATTATATCTGTTCTTTGTCTCTTCTTTCCTTCTTCCCTTTTTGTTTTATAGTCAGGCTACTGCGTGCCTGAGCCAAATCTCATAAGAGATGAACGTACGTTGGAAATAAAATTGGGCCTAATTGAGTTGTAACTGATTTGAGGACATAACACATGTTGTATTAAAAACATAAAGTATTGGACATATGACTTGAGATTTAAAACATAAAGTATTGGACATATGACTTAGGATTTGGGGCGTAAATTGAACTGTATATATAAGGCATAGTACATGTTGTGGTCTAAGATCTAAAATTGGGACATATATATATATATATATATATGATAGTTTATGACTTGGAAGAAGAAGATTAGGATGTATAGTGATGTATGGCTTAGACATGAAAACAAGATTTGCCTTTGTTTTGTAAGTCAGTTACTTTTTAGATTTGAACACCTAAATCTAATTGTGACATGTAGTAAAATGGATATGAGAGTATGCCTTATGTAAGCTATCCTTTCATTGAAATCTGCGCTTGAGTATACATATATCTTTGGGAATCATTTTTGACTATGAAACTGGTCCAATTATATCTATCCTTGTTGTATATCGGAATTGTAATCCTTTCTAAGTTAATGATATAATTCTTATCATATCTATATGCCTGTGATGTATTCCTTGCAAAACTTGTCTTTTTAGTACATCAAGTTTATTGGACCAGTAGTTCTTATCAGCATATGACTATGCTTATTCTTACGATGTTCCATCTTGCTTCTCCCCTTATATTATGAATCTTGAGTTGAATCTCGAAATACGTACGTTATGAATGCGGGGGAAATTGGGTATAACATGAAATTGACATTATTTGGCATAATTTGGAACATGTAACATGGAATAGCTGTTAAGATGCAATTTGACATGAATTATGGAATATGTAATTTGACATATTGAACCTAGAAATGGCATGAACAACAAAGTAGGAAGTTCGCATATAAATCAAGATTTGGGCAAAATTGTTATTGTTGCGAATTTGGAGTAACTTGAGCATTAAATCTAGATTGGGTGTAAAATGTAACATGACTAGTTTTGGTGAAATTGGTAATTAGCATGTAAAATCTAGGTTTGGGTATATAGGGTAAATGTGTAGATTAAAGACGAACATGCCTAACCCGAGGTTAGATTGAGTTATGGTGTAAAACTGCCCGGAACCGCCCGGCACATCCAGTAACCACAACAACACCTATCTAATGTGAGAGGTTAGTGCATCATGCCCAAGAAAAACTCGAAGTTAGATTGAGTTGTGGTGTAAAACAGCCTGGAACCGCCCGACACATCCAGTAACCGCAACAACACGTATCTAATGTGAGAGGTTGGTGCATTAATAAATCAATTAATGCTAATGAACAAGATGAATGAGTAGGGTTAAGTTCATAGGAATACTTAACCAATATAACATGGATGACTAGGGTTAAGTAATGAGAAACACTTAACCAATATCACAAGATGGATGACTAGGGTTAAGTTAATAGGATACACTTAACCGGTATAGCATGATAAATGGAAAGGGTTAAGTTAACACTTAACCAATATAACTTGGTTTGTGGTAGGGTTAAGTTAACACAAGAAGGAGACACTTAACCAAAGTAACATGACATGATGAGTAGGTGGGTTAAGTTAACTTGAATTGACTGATGACACTTAACCAATACAACAAGACGAGCACGTGGGGTTAAGTAACAAGAAACACTTAACCAGTATGACATATTGTGCAGGAGGATTAAGTACATATCGGGTTGGTGGATAATATTAGTACATATAGGCCCACAAAACTTAACCGTTAAATAAACATGCTAGAATCGATGGGAGGGTTAAGTACATCTCATGTAGGTGGGTAATATTAGTACATATAGGCCCATAAAACCTAACCGTTAAATAAATATGCTTGAATCGATGGAAGGGTTAAGTACATCTCGTGTAGGTGGGTAATATTAGTACATATAGGCCCACACAACTTAACCATTAAATAAATATGCTAGAATCGGTGGAAGGGTTAAGTACATCTCGTGTAGGTAGGTAATATTTGTATATATAGGCCCACAAACTTAACCAATAGGAAACCCTAGTAACGGGGACCCATTTCAGCAGTAATCCACATAGATGTATCATGGTACCCTGAAACTAGGCAGGGTGGGGCACAATTACCGGGCTGATTATAAGCAGTCAAAGCAGCGGTAGGGGGTACGTCAATGTAGGTTCCGACGGTTTACGAGCGTGCACGTACTGCGGAGTGGGAAAAAGTAGGCATAGAGTACCAGTAGTTATACACTGTGCCTCTTGAATCGTGTCGGGTCTCTATCATAAGGATTGATACACCTTAGGGGGGACCAGCACAGGGTATCTACACGCAAGAGAGGGCCGATTGACACAGACACATGGAACATGAATACAAGTAAGGGAGCCGATCGATAGGATAGTAAGGGTGCATCTAACATGTTCATGGCAATTAGGCTGATTGAGGTGGAATCCTCATGATAGATGTACACCTTAAGGCTACCACAATTTGCAGGGATTGGGATCACGTTATCATTTTATACAGATTACTAGTTGGGACACTAGTTAGGTGGTGCAGATATATATATATATATATGTATGTATGTATGTATGTATATGTATGTATGTATATGTATATATAAATCAGAATAACAAAGTAGTAGCGAAGCAGAGAAAGAGTAGAAGCGCATTCAGTTTATCTTGCCTTATCATGCCTTATGCTTATCCTATGTTATCTTGTTATCCCTGTTATCACGGTATTGTCTTATATTCATTTTATTCATGTCATGATGCTTTTTCCTATTTATGTGCTGAAAGTATCTGGACTTACCAGACTCATGTCTGACCTAGTTTTGTTTCACCTCTTTTCTTCCGTTCCCCCCCCCCCCCCCCAGGTTCACAGGGAGGAAATGTTATCACTTAGCTCAGTTTTCCTTCCAAGCTCGAAGATAGTCGATGTATTGTTTTGGACTCTCTCTTCCACTGCTATGGCTGGTTCATGCTTCATTAGGGAATATCATTGATATTTTTATGCTTCTTTTATACTTGGAAGTTTTTGAATCAAGACAGAATTTCTATGTATTACTTTTAAGTATGATTGAGACACTTGTTGTAAAAGCTTGATTGAATTAAGTTGTTTATAAAATGACTTTATTTTCCGCTGCTTTATCTGTCTATCTTGTAATTTATCTGCATCTCTTACCTATAATGCTCCACCGAAGTTAAGGCATTCCTTTTGTGAGTGACCTTAACGGAGGTGGGGTGTTTCACCCCTTGAAGTCACAATTGTTGTGGGTTATCTCCAATGAACATCGGTTGTCATAAGAAATCATCAATTTCTTGTCATAAATCGCAACGAAACCTCATTGAACCCGTATGTAACTCACTACGCCTTAAGAATTCATCGATCTATCGCTTTTCACCACTCTCCTTCATAGAGCCATCGCCGTCTAATGATGGATCACTGCATCGAAGCACCATATCGCCTCAGTATCAAAGCCATTTTTCGAAGGTCCGTTATATTGAAACCACTATCGTACAAACCATCATGTACTACTTCTTGAAGTCGTATTATCATCCATGTCAAATTGAGCAGAATGGCCAACAATAGTAGCGATCGATATCTAACACTCCACAGTAATTAATAACCATAAACCTGATCATATATTTAACCGAAAATGGTTAAATCATATCAAATAAAAACATATGGCATTCATCATGAAATCTAGCGTCGTTAGTTCCATTCACCATCTCTAGATCAACCACCAAGCTTCATTGTCGTGCCATCTCCAATTTCGTCATAAAGCTCCAATGATGCTCCATTATTGAATCCAATTTATGCCGGAAGCTCCTTCCTGAATTTATTCCATCTATTTTGATCATCCTTGTATCCTAAACCAATATGTGCGTCCAATCAAATAAGCACCTAGTATATAGGGAACGAGAATTTCCTAATACTAAACTGCATACAAACGAGATTTTAAGTTAAATTAAGAAAGCAATTCAATAGTGCTACTAATAGTCATATAGATTCCTAAACTATCATACAAACATCCATAACGATATTAATAAATTAAATAAAACCTATCTATAATAATCAAAGCAGAAAGATTGTTCAAATAGCCTAGATCTTGCAGTATGATCGAAATAGCACATAATAGCACGTAAATAAATAAAAATGTGATAAGCAGGTTAAAACTACCTAAATCACTTTTCAATCTTTTTATTTATCATTTCCTAAATTCAAATATACTAGAAAAATATATTTTAAGATTATGAATTTCCTTAGAAGGTCTGTTATTTACTGTACAAATAATTACAGTTCAGTGAGGGATAATGTCACTCACGTCAACCAAATTAGCAAAAACCAGCTCTAAAGTGTGGAGCTCGCCAATACAAGTCCAATGGAAGAGACATTGTGGAGCTCTAAATTAGCAAAAACCAGCTCTAAAGTTTGACATTCATTTAAATAATTAAATAACCAACATGATTAGCAATCTTAATTAATTTAATTATCTTATTTTTTCTTCCCTAGATACAACCTGTTGCATATACATAACAAAACCTATCTCTTCCCTATTCTCTCTCCTCAGCAACTTTATCCACAGTCAGTGAATCTGCATGTCGTCTAGGCCAACCGAATCCCCTATGCAAGCTCATCATACACGACCACGAATGGAATAGTTCGGTCCCCTCCGTTGATTTACGTTTGAAGGCTATGTATAGGCAATGCAAATGTCACGATTTTCCTTGGTTGACGTGATGCAACATACTTTTATCGGAGATCCTCCTCCAAGCCATGGCATCAATACTTTCAACCCCAAGAGTCCTCGTCGTCTAGAGTACTTGAAATTCAAAGCCCTAGGTCATATCTGCCGTATGGAAGTTCTCTAATCCAAAGCCGCACATGTGAAATTCGACATGGGTGCATAGATCTCGTCACTATGATTTCGACAAGCTTAGTGCCAAGGTTCTTGGATAGGAGAATTATTTTATCTTGATATTAAAATTTCTAGGATATAACTGCCATGAGTATGAATGTGACAGTTATTTGGATTTGGGGAGGAAAGGAAGCTAAGCTGGCTTCGTTAACTATAGCATGAATTTGAATAGTTTACATATATTATATTCACATGTGTTTTAATTTCAAATTAAAACCAAAGGCGCATTTTAATTCATTGCGATCGAATGAAACATCCAATCGCTATGATGCTTGATAGCATATATCACCACAACTAAGGTTGCAATAGTATAAGTTTTATCGAAATTCGAGACTATGCCTGAAACGAAAATTTACGTGCATTTCAAGACCGTTTTGGCCAGTATATCTCCTGATCTCGAAATATAGCTATCTATATACTTTTTATTCACGTAACGAACTATCCAAACTTAGTGGAACTGGTCTCGAGTCCTGATTCGATCATTGGGAAAAATCTCAATTTGGATTCATCAAATAATTAACGACCAATATTTAAATATCTTATTTAAATATCCAATCATTGAAATACGAGTTGTTACAAAGAAAGAACACAAAACACAGTGACAGAACTTGTAATATATCCCACATCGCATCAGATAACATATAATAGTAATCACATATATAAAATAGGTGAGATAGTACTAACCATAAACCACATAATCAGATCAAATCGGCAAATGTAGTTGCACAAAATAGTAATAGAGTTTATATAGGATACAAATAAATTCAACTGACAAGTGCCTCTAATAATAATAATAATGATAATAAGTAACACTATAAGGCACCACTACGTCATACAATAAAATAAACAATAGTGATACAAATATAAATATGATAAGGCGTCACCTTCTGTTAATCCACCTACGTAGTTTCAGATAAAGCTTATACTCGTAACTCAACCTGCAGATCAGCATCATTATTGAGTACCTAAGGTAATAATAGGAAAAATAAAATATTAGGTCAGATAACAGTCTGACATGAGCGATAAATAAGTCTCAAAGTACAATAAAAATCATAATCGTATAAGGCCCGAAGGGTATGGAAAATCATATATGTCAGGCCTCTGCATCCATAGAGTCAGCACATATAAACATACATGCTGCCCTATGATAGTCATCATGGGTGTAACCTATATCAACATATCTTTAACGGCCCAACGATTTCTGACCCCAAAAATAGACACCAAACACCATGTCGACTATTCAAGCACCGAAAATACTGAATCATTAATAGAAAGAAATTAGAGGGTGAGATAAGAAAGAAAGAATATTAGAACAGAAGAAGAAGGACTAACACAACGCAGATCTCACATCGCAGCGGAACAAAATATAATATAAAAACATAACTTTATTGAGAGCTTGAAAATATACTTACAATCATCAAAGTACATCACACATCTGGACAGTTATAATAATATGTCCTCATATACAATCACACAACAGAATATATGATATCATACATGGAACTCTTCCAGCTCATCTCTTCATAGTACCCGATAACTTGAACCTGTACAACTTGGTCTAACCCAAGCATTAAAAATACCGGGTCAGTCTGGTGAACCAGAGTGAGAAAACACACTAAGTTTAAAGGCATCACACAACTTGATTTTTACGTTAAAATCTTTTCGAAAGAAAAGGATAATCATAAGACCGAATCTGCACATAAATACGGACGGTTTTAACCTTATGATAACCCAATTTTTTTTTGGAAACAATATTAGTCTGATATTATGACAGTGTCTAAATACAAATAGATAGCAATCAACGGAACACTTGCATCTCATGCTCCGCATATACAATATGCAATCAAAACCTCGGGCTCTTATTCGAGAATGGATTTCCTGGAAAGGTATGGGACCACCTTTCTGACAATGTGCCCTTTGGAGATGAATACATTGGGGTTCAACAAGAACATCTTGCAACCCAGGCTAAACATGACCGACCCCTCACTTTCTCTTGAGAGTACCAAAAATATCATTACCATGATTGGGGGCCAGCCAACCGAACCGATAACATACAAAAAATAATAATAGGGACAACCGAAGGCATTTGATTTAACCAGATCAGGTAATGGTATGCCCTTTTGATGGGTACGACCCACATAGCCATGCGACCTACTCGATTTTATTCCATTTCCCAGTTGATGAGGCTAGAGGTTAAGCTTATCCTTCAGAACAACACAACTCCTTCCACTTTGAATGCCACATCGTCAAATCCGCCAGAAATAACTAATTGATGCCCAACAAAATACTCTGGGTTATAGCCATCCACCAACAGAAATACGTTTGGGGAAATCAACGTACATGACCCCTTTAAAAATACTCTGTCAGACATTCGTCCATATAAATCATCCATAAACAGGATGAACCGAAGGCACCCTCCTACCACATCCTAGGAATCACCCTATAGATCAGTAGCAAGAAGTCCTTGAAATCCGTAGATTTCAACCATGATAGAACCACATTTTATCTCAGGCCGCTGAACCGGAGATTATTAGTAGTTCTTCCATTTATGAAGATCTATGGTCTTCAATGCTCCATATCGATTATCTTCCGATATCTTCACGTATTTGTTGGTTGAAATGATTTTCAAATATAAATTCAATCCCGTTCTTTCCATACCAACAAGCATATAGGACAGATTTGATAGCCGGTTATTTAACTATTAAATAAACTTAAATAAACAACCATTCATCCATAATAATAAAAATGAATTCACCGATTCAGTACCCAGCATCATTTAGCCTCTTTAATTAACCATATGCTAATTAATGCATCATTTAGCCTCTTTAATTAACCATATGTTAATTAATTCTTACAAATCTTTCAATATTTAAAACATAGCTTTTACTTCTTATTTTCAAATAAGAATATTCTCAAAACCCTTCATTCAACTTATAAACTTTTCTAATACAGTTTATAAAATCATTCACGGAAATCATAGCTTACTTTTCCCTCAACCCCTCTCGTTTATAAACTAATACCATCCTTGGATAATCATGAAGTCACTCACGTTGGGTATTCTATTTACCTCTCAGACCTTGACCAACCACATTCATATCTTTAGAATAGATATAGGTTTATTAACACATCCGTTTCCTTTTAAGAAATTCTATTTCAAATTTCAAACACGTTTAATTAATTTATTAAGTAAACTCTTATTTACAACCTTCTTTAATACTTTAGAAATCCTTTATAATATAATACATGAGTCTCGATTCAATTATAATTCAAATCCTTTTATAAACTTCTTCAATATATCTTTATGGTTATATTTTATAAATCATTTCAATAATTATTATTAATTTTATTTATCAAAATAATTCAACTTGACATTTGTAGTGATTATTACAAATTATATTTCCAAAGCTCTTCATCACAAATTTCATTTGCAAATCATTAGTGACGATATAATTCGTTGTCTCAAATCAGTTCGTTATAACGATCTCCTATTTCTTTAGCTATATCAGACTGACTTATCATTTAATGAAATATTTTAAATTCTAATGTCATTAACTCCTTACTTAGCTTCTCCATTTAACATTTTGAACTTTGAAATACACCTCATCTTCGATTAATAATTCCGAATTTCAGAATATCATATTCCGGACTTTGGAATTAATATCATCTCAATAAACATTCCGAACTTCGGAATACAACATTCCAAACCTCGGAATAAAACTTATCTTAGCCATTTCACATCATTTCCCATTTCTCCATTTATACTTGTCCATTCACGTTATGCTTGGAATTTATTTTATCACTCCTTCACGTATAAATTCAACTTATATACGTATATCCACTTATACTATATTTAGAAAATCTTGACTTAACAATTTATTTCAGCTATCGGGATTAAACCTAATTATAAATCCTAATTTTTCATTTCAGTCCAAATTCTATCTGTAAATCTCAATCCCATTTATCAATCCATATTTACACTTTATGTAACAACCCGGAAATTCTGAACCAATTCAAATTTTTTATTTTAGCAATTTTAATGGATTTTAAATATCTAAAATAATTAATTTTAAATAATAACGATTAAAAATTTATTTAAAATGAAGTTAGAATGAATAAATTTTAATTTAATTATAAAAAGGAGTTTAAAATGGCGTGGTACTTTGAAAATTTGAATTCGAACTTTGACTGAATGTACAGGATTCAAAATAAATCGGATTTTGGTGAAACCAGAAATATTTAAATCTGTTTAATTATATCTTTCTAAGGATCTAAAAAATTGAAATTTCATAGCGGGGATAAAAAGTTATGTCCAGTTTAAAATTAGAAATAGTCGCTATGGGATTTAATATAATATATAGCCTTTAAAAATAGCCACTTTGCAAACGACCTCCGTTTTCGATGAAACCACTTTGGTTGGATCTGGAATGTCGTATTATTGCTAGATTACAATTTTCATAATTTTTGGAATTAATATGTGAGTGTGGCAAAATAAAACGTGTTTTGTCAATTTCAGTCAAATTGGATCGACCAGAAAATGGCCATTTTTCAAACGGTCTCCAAATTCAATGAAATTAATATTGTTAGGACCGTATCATCGAAACATAGCAAGATTTATTTTTCGGGAATTTTTGGAGTTCGTAGTGACCCCGGTAAATTAAAATGTACGTTCAAATTAAATATAAATCGATTTATATTTTAATTTAAAGAAAAAATTACCGTAACAGCTGATTGGGGTTACGAGACATATACCATTGTGTCCAGAATATAGGTATTTAGCTAGGGACAATAGTCATTGGGTTTGATATGGAGTTCGTATCGATAAACATGTGTTTTTGGGAATTAAATAAATAAAATAAAAATACATATAAATACTCGGTATTTTACACAAACCCTAATATGCATATTTCAAAGTCTAGGCCGCCGCTTCCCTAATATCTACAGTGGAATTCATCCTAGATTTCATCGCTTAAATTCTTCCAAACAAAAGTGAATTAAATCAAGAATTCAACACAAAAGTGGAAGAGCATTTCGAGTTCAACAAATTGGTACGGTTATGATCAAAAACCATTGCAAGAATCGCTCGAATTCCTCACTCAAAGTCACCGTGTTCGCATCAAACTCTGGAGCGATAGGGAGGCGCGAGTTCGACGCCCTCCCAACCGGCGGTGGCGCACCTCCAGGCGCATCACGTGGGCCCACCTGATCTGGATCCCGTCGATTGTGGAAGGTGCGAGTTTAAACCCTAGTCGTGAATGCTGGGTTTCGATGTTGGCCTCGTGTTTAACAGAGGAATGAAGAAGATGTAATTAGTTATTTAAATTATTTAATTATGTAATTAAATTTTTTTTTAATGTAACTAACGCAAAAATTATCATATCTTCTTCATACAAGGTCCAGACTCAACGATTTCAATTGCATTGTGATCGTATCAACGAACGCTACAACATGGAACTGACCAGATCAGAAACGGAGCTAATTGGAATTTTTGATAAAATTAAACCCATGTTTAATTTTATTAAAATAAATTCTTCAACAAGGACTGACGGAGTGGAAACCAAAGGTGAGAACTCCTCACTAAAACTTGTGCACAATTATTTATTTATTTTCATAATTGAAAAATATATATAGAATTGCCAATGTAGATTTTTATCGGTTTAATCACTATAAACTGTATACGGTGCCTGTTATATCACTTTCCTTGTCCACAAATCATGGACGATTTAAATCGACTCTATTATGTATTGTTTGTGTTGTTGAAATGTTTAACACATTAAAAATGTTAATATTAATGTGATAGTGAAATTAAATTATAAATATTCATTTATAATTTGAATAGTGAAAATGGTTAAATTTATCAACCAATGATTTATTTAAATAAACTATTGTTGTTTGAAAATTCCACACGGGTATTGGGATGATATTTGACATACACTATTCCCAATATTTAGTTATATGTCAGTCGATGGGTTGACAGGCTGTGATGAGCGTTATTTATTTATTTTAATGCTCACACAGTTGTAAACTTCACTTTGGATGTGAATGGACTGTTTAATGATTATTTATCATCATTATTGAATACATGGGGTGTGTGAAATCCATATAACTAAAATTATATGGTAATTGTTTGAGTCGCATTCCGTTTCAGAAATAAATAATGTTTTATAAATGATGTTTAATAAAAATACAATTTTAGAATAAAAGATGTTTATAATAAAAAGGACATTTTAGAATAAAAGATGTTTTATAATAAAAATGAAAATTTAGAATAAAATATGTTTTATAATAAAAAGGACATTTTAGAATAAAAGATGTTTTATAATAAAATAATCATATATTGAAATGCAATTTATTACATAAAAATGTCACTTTTAACTTGTTAATGAAAATAATCATATATTGAAATGCATTTTTGTTACATAAAAATGTCACTTTTAACTTGTTAATGCAAAAAAAAAAAAATCATATATTGAAACACATTTTTGTTATGTAAAAATGTCACTTTTAACTTGTTAATGCAAATAAAATAATCATATATTGAAATACATTTTTGTTACATAAAAATGTCACTTTTTACGTGTTAATGCAAATAAAATAATCATATATTGAAATACATTTTTGTTACATAAAAATGTCACTTTTAACTTGTTAATGCAAATAAAATAATCATATATTGAAATACATTTTTGTTACATAAAAATGTTACCTTTAACATGTTAATGAATATAAAATAATCATTTGTTGAATTATATTTTCGTACATTAAAAGTGTCGTCCTTAATATGTTAATGAAAATGAAAAGAATCATATGTTAAAATATTTTTACTATATAAAAATATTATTTTTAACACGTTAATGAAGTGAACAAAATATTTATGTATTGAATAAAATGTTTGAACAATAAAAATATCACTTTATTGAATATATAAACTATATAAAATATTCATGTGTTGAATAAAAATTTTGGAACAACAAAAATAGTTATGTAGTTAAACGCCCTTTTTCTCGAACGATTTTATTCATTTCATAATAAATATTGAAACGAAGTGATTTCAAAATTTAATATTTTGAAAATATTATCATTTTAATATGATTAAAATATAGAATATTCAATTTTGATAAGAAATTGAAAACGAAGTTGAAATTGTTTTAAAACGAATATATAAACGATTTATAAAATACATTTTAATTGGAAATTGATGAAATATATATTATATATACTTAATGGCCTGAATAGAATGCGCCGCGCAGCGACTATTCGCGAATTTCGACCATTAACTTCAAATTGATGTAACGGGAGATCTGACCGTCGGATTCTCCTAAAATCGTAACCGTTGGGTTCATATCGAAAAGGGCTTTCCAATGAATAAAAGAAGTCTGAAATCTAAAGATTGGATTTGGAATTATGTCCAAATCAAATTTGAAAAAGGCCGCTATGGATGCAGTTCGGTGGTTGTTATTGGAAACCAACTGTACGGGTCTTAATAAAATTATTAAAAATATGGATAAATTGTGTAAAATCATAATATATGGGTTGGAAAGATTTTGGATGAAAAATTTCATATTAAAAAATATAAAAATATATTTTTATCGAAATGTAATAGTTATTAACTAGAATAAATCTTTAATTAAGATTTAATGGAGTTTTCCAATTAATTAATATTTATTTGGAATTAAATAATATAAATTGGATTTTGGGTTTGTCGTGAATTGTGTCTTAAATAACACTGTTTCTTAAAACCCCATGTGAAAAGAATAAATCTTTTAATTAAGATTTAGAGAAGTTTATTAATTAATTAACGTTTAATTAGAATTGAAATGAATGTTGATTGTGGGTTTATCTTGAACTATGTTTTAAATGACATTTGTTCTTTAATCCCAATTAACAGTGAAAATATATTATGAAATTTATAAATCTTTTATTAAGATTTAAATGGAATTTATAAATCTTTCATTGAGATTTATATGGAATTTATAAATCCTTTATTAAGATTTAAATGGAAAATTTTCCAAAGTAAAGTTTTCCAATTAAATAGAATAAATTGGAATTAAGAGAATTCAATTTAATAATAATCGAGATAAGCTTCTGTAAAAGAAGACCGTTACTATATATGGAATTTAAAAGGCTTTGCCACTATTCCATTTATATTATTAGTCTGATACGGAAATTTATATCGATTATATATATTGATCTGTTTTCCATGCAGATTCCATTTTTATGGAAAATGATTTGGGTTTATCGTGAACTGTGTTTTAAAGGACACTGGTTCTTTAACCCAAGTAAAAACATGATTTATTTTCTGAAATTTGGGTAATCTTTAAGTAAGAATTTTTGAGATTAAAACCAAACTAGAGTTTTAATGAATTTTTAATTAGATTAAATTGTGAAATGAGATCTAAACGAAGATTAAAGAATAAATTTCAAAGAATTTATCTTTGATAAAATTAATGGGAACCTTTCCCTAATAATGTGAATATTTTATTAAAATAATATTATGAATTGGAATGAGGCGTATGATGTGTTTTTAAAGCAATTGATTATAAAAAACGCGAATTGTTCGGAAAGACCGGGTTTAACCCATTCTGAATATTTACTACGATGATTAAGAGTCGAAGATGTAGACGGTGGTTGAAGACCGGAGTTCTTCATATCGTTTGGGTGATTACTGATGTCTTGATTGGGCCGTACACCCAAGACAAGGTAATAAGTGCTGATCGTCTAGACGTACATGGAGATAGACAGATATGCGAGGACCTCTCTCCTGTATTGGACATATGGGACAAGGAATAAGGTGCCTCCAGTTTCGTTCAGACCCAGAACAGACTTGTAAATGGATGGTATTGTCTGACGTTGTATTCCTATACGCTGTATTCGTTGATCTCTGCTAAATATATATCTGTTTGGTGGCAAAGAATTTATTCCCTTGCTTAACACCCTTCTCTGAGACGTACGAGCTCAGAGGTTATATATTGGCAGAAATCAATGGTACGGTATGGACAGACAATGTGGCATGCTAAGATGCAAATGATCAAGGCTTTTGTTGAAAAGCAGAGCCTTGTGGTTGATGATCAAAGCACAGCTTTAATTAGCATAGCTTTGTGTATAGCTTTATTTTGTGAGCCTCACACCCCAGTAGGAACCAGAAACGGGAGAAGGACCCCTAGGAAATGGACATATGTTAATTTCTAGCTAAGAGTAACATCATGGTATGGAGTCCAGACTGTTTAATCATGTGGGTGTTGCTTATTACTTGATAAATAGAGAGGAGCCTCAGATATATATATATATCGATAGATGTCCTGGTCGACATTACTAACCAGATTATTTTATGCCCCATAGGTCAGGCTAACATATAGTTTATGGTATAACTAATCATCGATGGATGACCGACCCTGGTGCTTCCTAGGTGCAGTTGTGACTGTATCCTGAGACGTGGGCTAGATTGTCTCAAAGTCGGTAAGGACTATCTCTTGTCTTGGTTCATAGATGGAAATCCAACTTCCAATACGACATCATGCGATTTTGATTGTAAAACTAGTATGGCGACATGATATATGGTACCCATGCCATCTATGATTGATACATTTATATTTGAAGTTGCTTTTTTTGACAATATACACTTATAGTAATAATAATAAAAGATGAAATTTCGCGTATCAAGCATATTTGGCTGTTATAAGGGAAAACTATATCCTCCGGCTTGCGTTGCATTGTGTGATGGGACCTGAGTCTTATAATAGCTTCATTTTTCCAAAAAGCATTGCGTTGTTTTATTTTAAACTAAGATTCATGCGGAGTAAACCCGTTCTGTGTTATACGGTATGGTTTCATGATTTACCCAAATTTAAAATCAAGCTAATAATTGTTTTAGTTCGCACACTAGTCCCATAACTGACCTGGAGTTTATTGTTTTACCCTAAACTCTGGGTGCCCATATTTCCATACGGGCAGCTAGTAGTTTTGGTTTTGCAGATATTATGTTCACAGGATTCTAGTTTACAGCTGAAGTGATATTCAGAAAGCTCTGTATTCGTGTATTTCTTTTAGTTGTATTTTGTATTATTTTTCCGTTGCTATTTAAAATGTAATTTAAATCTCTGATATTGTATTTCGAAAGTGTAATATTTATTCGTACTCAGATATATTCTTGTTCTCTGATGTAATTGTTGTAATAAGCAATAAAATGTTCTTCTGTTTGTGTTCTGATTTGCCTTGTTCTCAATTCAATCCATACTTTCCTTTACAGGGAAGTTTGGGTCGTTTCACTTTAAATCTGATTTCATTTAAAGACCCGAAATCCCATTTCCAAAACAATACTCATTTCCAATTCTGTTAATTCGTTAATCTTATTCACGAAATGTTATTCAATCACATTTCATATATTTTAAAATAACGTTTGTTTAAAATGATTATTAATTATAAAAATATCACTTCTAAATCTGTTTTATATATTCTCGAGAATCTACGATTCAATTTTTCCATTTCAATATTTTGAAATCAACTTAAACTTCCTTTATGGACGTTAATACCTTTACCTACCATTTTACACATTTTAATAGCAAATACGATAAGTTTATATCGTTTAACTATTCTTTTAATAATATCTTATATCTCTATTAGTTATAAATTTAAATAATCGTAAAACCAATCAATTAAACCTTGATATTTATACTTAGGATCAAACCATGTTTCAAATTCATATATATATATAAGTATATTTATCTCTTTGAAAACGTTTGAAATCAATTTAATATTAATTGCAAAAATCATTTCTTTATTTGACGGTACTAAAGAGGTAAATATTCACTGAAGTACCAACCCCGTGAAATAATAAACCATTTCACATTTAAATGAACACAACAAATCATATTGACAAACATTATCAATATTAGCAAGGAATTCTGTTGAATTCCTCCAACCTGTCAATCCCTGCAAAACAATGGGTTACTTCACTTCGAATAATTCAGTTCAATGTGGCTAATTAATATTCATTTTCCATCTAAACAGTTTAATAGTAACAGTCAATAATGGATGGTAACAGTCATTAATCAGTAATAACAACAATTCAAGCATCCAATTATTTATTTATAACGTTTATATTATTATAAACGTAACCATTGAGGTAAGTTACCTCAATTGGATTCAATCGTTATATATAATGATTTCATTTTAATTAAGTTAAATGAACATTTAACTTAAATGTTCAGTCGATTTATAAATATATAATTCAGTAATCATCTAATAAAAATCATCCATAACACACAAACAAATAAACCCAACTTATATATAATATAAGTGGGAAACTGAGTGAGTTTAACTCACCTTTATTTGTGTCGTTGCAATAACGACGCATTTTCAATTAAATTAAACAGTGTTTAATTTAATCGTTAATTCCAGTTATTTCCATCACTGCCCATTCCAACTCCAGAGCGTAGTGCTCGTCCATACGCACCCAATGGTCTTGTTTGGTCCAACATTGATTAGATACGAGCAAAATATTAACTATACAAATTTATACCATTAATTAAAATTATTAATTTCTTAACTAGGGTTTTATTAGCTTAATTACGTTAAATAAAAAGGTAGATCATTTTCCAGTTCATTCCATCCCATCTGCGATGCTTCTTCCACGATAACACATATGATGTTCAATCCCTGCCTCTACTTCATGCCCTGATATTTAAACAAAAATAAGATGGGGTTTAACTACTAAAAATATAATTAATGGTTTAATTAAACAATTTAATTCCCTAAAAAAAATAAAATATCAACTAATTACTTCAATTGCTGATAGTCGCGGTTTCCTTCTATTCATAGCGTTTCAATGCTAAACGACATGGTATTGCTGCTCTTAAAAGAACAAGACCGGTTCTCTTGCCATACTCCCTTAACCTGCGCACCTTTCATATTTTAGAATAATATAATTTTACTTAAACTAATTAATCTCCTAATTATTCTATTAATTATAAATCAGTAGTTGATTACGTTGACTATAGAAATGTTGCAGATCAATTTTCATTATTTTCCCGTAACCTCTGCGTTTCCTGAACCTACGCACTGCCTTCAACCATCCGACCACCCTTGTTTGATTTGTTCCAGAAAGTCACATTGCCTCCTTCTTTATTTTGTTCCTTACTTTTTTTTTCTTTTTTTTTATCAGTTCGCACCCTATACTCCACCGTCTTGTCCACCACTGGCCATCGGGGTCTGAACCACGACGACTGGCAAGCGCACCTTGGCATCCTCCATCCTTGCCGGGAACCTCTCCTAGCCCAGTGCCTTCAACTGTCAAATAATGACCCATGAACATGCCCAGTTTCGAGCATGATTCCATCTCCATCGGTCCTCATATTCAGATCTTAACCGTTCAATCTAGAGAGCTTGCTTAGCTGGACATATTTGCAGTTGGAAGCATGTTGAAAATTTTGATCGATATTGAAGAAATTGAGTGGAAAGTTAGAGTGTTTTGGTTTGTTTAAATGGAGGAGTGGCGACTCCTCAAAAGTTGACCACGCAAAAAAATGTTTAGGGTTGTTGACCCATTTCAGAATAGCTGTGCACATCTATTTATCAGGAGTTGGACTAATTTAATATTACTTTATTATAACTAACTCATGTCATGAGTTTTTTTCCAAAAAATCATCTTATACGACCTCCGTTTTTGACAAACAATGTAATCTTAACATAAAAAAATATTCTGAACCTAATGGGGCAGGTTTCGTCGAATTCCGAGATCGTTTGTGAAAAGTCCTTTACAATTATCGATGAAAAATCAAGCGTTTAAAATTCCTATAATTACAAAAAAACAAAAAAAAATTGAAACCTTGACATTCTACTGGACCTTTTCCTAACGGATCCGCTGAAACTTGTTTCGTTAAATTTGGAGTTTGTTTGGCAAGTCATTTAAAGTTACACCTGTCTAAATTGACCAAATTAATATAATTGATTAAGGCATTTATCATTGCCACAATCAAATGGTAAGTCCAATTGACATGAAAATGGAAATCCAACAATAATTAATTAATACGAATCCAATGGCGCCAGTTTCGTCGCATTCTGAGACTGTTTCCTAGTACGCTATTTTTAGACGCACCACAATGCCATTTTGAACACCAAATTAACCGATCTCCAAAAATAACAAACTATATACCTATCCTGACACTAATTGTTGATACAAATTCAATAGAACTGGTTTCGTGGCCTAGTTCGATCGTCTGCTCAAGTTATACTCAAATATTCCTTTATTAAATTATATAAATTTAATTGCGTGCTATAGAAAATGACTGGGCGTTTATGGCTACCGTTGTCACATACGACATCGGGTTTTTCGCGAAATTTAATATCATACAATAATTCAACGATATGGTTCCAACGACACTAATTTCATTGAAAACGGAGACCGTTTGCAAAAATTGCTATTTTAATGCATATATAATATTAATAAAATATTATATAAATTCCAAAATTATCAAATTAAACAATAATCAAATTATTATAATCATAAATACCCACTTGAAATATCATATAGCTTCAAATATAAATTATACAACTCAATATCAACATCCTGAGTTAATATGGTATCCAAATTATATTAAAACCTTATTTTAATAATTAATAAACGTTACATTTTAATAACGATTTTCATAGCGACTATTTCAAAATTTGATTTGGATATAATTGACGATCTATAACAAAAAATCTGAAATTTTCTCTTCCATATAAAAATTATAATAAACAAGAATCCGACGTTTCTTGTTTCACAGAAATTCGACTTATATCGGATCTGGAATATTCAATTAAAGTTCAAAACTCAATATAACGAACTTCCGCGCCATTTTGAGCTCGATTTACATTATATATAAATTTAACGTTTAAACTTCGTTTTAATAAATGAATTAAATATTAAAATCCATTAATATTCCAAATATAATATTTAAAATTATAAATTAAACTAAATATTTGGCTACTAAAAATACGGGACATTACAATCTTTCCCCCTTAAATTAAATTCGTCCCCGAAATTACTAAGGTAAGAAAAACGTTACAAACCCATTCACTTTTAAAAATCCATTTTATATTTTAAATCGAAAATCAACTCATTATAGTGGGCAAATATTTTCAAAAATATCGAAAATTTCCAACACTTTAAATTCCCGGAAAAATTCGGCAGAGTCTCTCCTGTACGGAGGGACTTCTGCGATATCGCAGGAACAAATAATATATATACATCGACCCATACGGTCAGAAAACAAAATTCAAAAACCCAAAATTACACTTTCGCGTAGGCGTACCTTTTACGAGCGCTATTGAGCATACTTGCTCAATTTATGTGCAATCTACGCAATCAAACTCAATCCTCATAGTCTTCAGGCACCTGTACTAATCTCAATTCAACATGTAAGCAATAATTACATGAAATTCTAATTAACATTTAATTTGAACAGGTATATGTGAATACTGGGAATAATCATTCAATTTTAATTCATACTCGGTTTCATTCCATTTATTATACTAGAATTCAATTTCAATTCATTCAACTCTAGTTTAACTTGTTGATGAATTATATTCAACCAATCTAACACACATAATCAATACCAGTCAATAACCAATGCACAATCATCTCAATTAAATAAGTTTATTTTACCTTCAATTGAATATTCACTTTGGTTTCCCGTACTTTAACATTAATCGATTAACATTCGGTTGATTTCTATTCATTATTCACCAAATTCCAAATTTATTTTAATTTAATTCCAATATATAATTTCACTTAACCAGGTTAAGTTCCAATTCAATTTTTTAATCTAATTTGAATTCCATTCAAATCAACCAAACACACAAATCAGTATCTTAATAATTTAATAAAATTATTTCGTTTCTACACAAAAATATAATTTGGGTAAAATTATTTCATTTACCCTCTTTGCAAAACAATATTGTATCCGTTTCCAGTTTAACGCTTTTCAACACTTGAACCGATCAAAGAACACAATACAAAACATTTGTATATAAAATTTACAAATACGCTCTCATATATATACACTCAACTCGATCTAAGGTATTACTAACCCAATCTCTATCTAGTTACACCACAGAGCCAAGGTTATTACTAAACCAATAGCTCTGATACCACTGTAACGGCCCAACGATTTTCGACACCGAAAATTGACACCAAATACCATGTCGACTATTCAAGCACCGAAAATACTGGATCAGTAATAGAAAGAAATTAGAGGGTGAAATAAGAAAGAAAGAAATATTAAAATAGTAGAAGAAGAAGGACTAACACAACGCAGATCTCACATCGCAGCGGAACAAAATATAATATAAAAACATATCTTTATTGAGAGCTTGAAAATATACTTACAATCATCAAAGTACATCACACATCTGGACAGTTGTAATAATCTGTCCTCATATACAATCACACAGCAGAATATATGATATCATACATGGAACTCTTCCAGCTCATCTCTTCATAGTACCCGATAACTTGAACCTGTACAACTTGGTCTAACCCAAGCATTACAAATACCGGGTCAGTCTGGTGAACCAGAGTGAGAAAAACACACTAAGTTTAAAGGCATCACACAACTTGATTTTTATGTTAAAATCTTTTCGAAAGAAAAGGATAATCGTAAGACCGAATCCACACATAAATACGAACGGTTTTTACCTTACGATAACCCAAAACATTTTTGAAAACAATATTAGTCTGATATTATGATAGTGTCTAAATACAAAATAGATAGCAATCTAGTGGAACGCTTGCATCTCACGCTCCACATATATAAAATACAGTCAAAACCACGGGATTTTATTGGAGAATGAGTTTCCTGGCAAGGTATGGGACCACCTTTCCGACAATGTATCTCTGGAGATGAATACATTGGGGTTCAACAAGAACATCTTGCAACCCATGCTAAACATGACCGACCCTTCACTTTCTCTTGAGAGTACCAAATATACCATTACCACGGTTAGCCAACTGAATCGATAGCATACATATAAAAATAATAGGGACAACCAAAGGCTTTTGATTTCACTAGATCAGGTAATGATATACCCTTTTGATGGGTGCGACCCACATAGCCATGCGACCTACCCGATTTTATGCCATTTCCCGGATGATGAGGCTAGAGGTTAAGCTTATCCTTCAGAACAACACAACTCCTTCCACTTTGAATGCCACATCATCAAATCCGCCAGAAATCACTAATTGACGTCCACAAAAATACTCTAGGTGATAGCTATCCACCAACAGAAATACGAATGGGGAAATCAACGTACGTAACCCCTTTGTAAATACTCTGTCAGACATTCATCCATAGAAGTCTCCAGGAACAGGATGAACTGAAGGCACCCTCCTACCACATCCTAGGAATCACCCTATAGATCAGTAGCGAGAAGTCCTTGAAATCCGTAGATTTCAACCATGATAGAACCACATTTTATCTCTGGCCGCTAAACTAGAGATTATTAGTAGTTCTTCCGTTTATGAAGATCTAAGGTCTTCAATGCTCCATCTCGATTATCTTCTGATATCTTCACGTATTTGTTGGTCGGAATGGTTTTTGAATATAAATTCAATCTCGGTCTTTCCATACCAATAAGCGTATACACCATATTAGATAGTCGGTTATTTAACTATCAAATAAACTTAAATAAACAACCATTCATCCATAATAATAAAAATGAATTCACCGATTCAGCACCCAGCATCATTTAGCCTCTTTAATTATCCATATGTCAATTAATTCTTACAAATCTTTCAATAAATAGAATATTCTCAAAACCCTTTATTCGACTTTTAAACTTTTCTAATATAATTTATAAAATCATTCACGGAAATCACAGCTTATATTTCCCTCAACTCCTCCCACGTATAAACTAATACCATCCTTGGATAATCATGAAGTCACTCACGTTGGGGTATTCTATTTACACCTCAGACCTTGACCAACCACATTCATATCTTTAGAATAGATATAGGTTTATAAACACACCAATTTCCTATTAAGAAATTCTATTTAAAATCTCAAACACGTTTACTTAATTTATTAAGTAAACTCTTATTTATAACATTCTTTAATACTTTAGAAATCCTTTATAATATAATACACGAGTCTCAATTCAATTATAATTCGAATCCTTTTATAAACTTCTTCAATATATCTTTACGATTATTTTTTACAAATAATTTCAATAATCATTGTTAATTTTTATTTATTAAAATAATTCAACTTGACATCTGTAATAATTATTACAAATTATATTTCCAAAATTCTGCATTACAATTTTCATTTGTAAATCATTAGTGATGATATAATTCGTTATCTCAAATCAGCTCGTTATAACTATCTTATATTTCTTTAGCTATATCATACCGACTTATCATTTAATGAAATATTATAAATTCTAATATCATTAATTCCTTACTTAGCTTCTCCGTTTAACATTTCAAACTTTGAAATACACCTCATCTTCGATTAATCATTCCGAATTTCGGAATATCATATTCCGAACATTGGAATTAATATCAACTCAATAAACATTCCGAACTTCGGAATACAACATTCCGAACCTCGGAATTAAACTTATCTTAGCCATTTCACATCATTTTCCATTTCTCCATTTATACTTGTCCAATCCGTTAGACTTGGAATTTATTTTACCACTCCTTCACATATAAATTCAACTTATATACTTATATCCACTTATACTATATTTGAAAAATCTTGATTTAACAATCTATTTCAGCTATCGGGTTTAAACCTAATTATAAATCCCAATTTTTCATTTCAACCCAAATTCTATTTATAAATCTCAATCCCATTTATCAATCCATATTCATACTTTAAATCCGATTTCATCTAAAAACCTGAAATCCCATTACCAAAACAATACTCATTTCCAATTCTGTTAATTCGTTAATCTTATTCACGAAATGTTATTCAATCACATTTCTTATATTTTAAAACCACGTTTGTTTAAAATGATTATTTATTATAAAAATATCACTTCTAAATGTCTTTTATATATTCTCGAAAATCTACGATTCAAATTTTCCATTTCAATATTTTGAAATCAATTTAAACTTCCTTTACGGCCGTTAAGGCCTTTACCTACCATTTTACACATTTTAATAGCAAATACGATAAGTTTATATCGTCTAACTATTCTTTTAATAATATCTTATATCTCTATTAGTTATAAATTTAAATAATTATAAAACCAATAATTTAAACCTTGATCTTTATATTTACAATCAAACCAAATTTCAAGTTCATATATATAAGTATATTTATCTCTTTGAAATCGATTTAATATCAATTTCGAAATTCATTTCTTTATTTGACAGTGCTAAAGAGGTAAATATTCACTGAAGTACCAAACCCGTGAAATAATAAACCATTTCACATTCAAATTAACACAACAAATCATATTAATAAACATTATCAATATTAGTGAGGAATTCTGTTGAATTTCTCCAACCTGTCAATCCCTGTAAAGCAATGGGTTACTTCACTTCGAATAATTCGGTTCAATGTGGCTAATTAATATTCATTTTCCATCCAAACAGATGAAATAAACAGTTTAATAATAACAGTCAATAATGGACGGTAACAGTCATTAATCAGCAATAACAGCAATTCAAGCATCCAATTATTTATTTATAACGTTTATATTATTATTAACATAACCAGTGAGGTAAGTTACCTCAATTGGGTTCACTCATTAAATATAACGATTTCATTTTAATTAAGTTAAACAAACATTTAACTTAACTATTCAATCGATATATAAATATATAATTCAGTAATCATCTAATAAAAATCATCCATAACACACAAACAAATAAACGCAACTTATATAGAATATAAGTGGGAAACTGAGTGAGTTTAACTCACTTTGATTTGTGTCATTGCAATAATGACCTGTTTTCAATTAAATTAAACAGCGTTAAATTTAACCGATAATTCCAATTGTTTCCATCACTGCCCATTCCTACTCTAGAGCGTAGTGCTCGTCCATACAAACCCAATGGTTCTTGTTTGGTCCAACACTGATCAGATACGAGCAAAATATAACTATACAAATTTAGTTCATTAATTAAAATTATTAATTTCTTAACTAGGGTTTTATTAGCTTAATTACGTTAAATAAAAAGGAAGATCATTTTCCAGTTCATTCTATCCCATCTGCGATGCTTCGTCCACGATAACACATATGATGTTCGTTTCCTGCCTCTACTTCTTGCCCTGATATTTAAACAAAAAAAGATGGGTTTTAACTAGTAAAAATACAATTAATGGTTTAATTAAACACTTTAATTCCCTAATAAAATATAATATCAACTAATTACTTCAATTAGTGATAGCCGTGGTTTCCCTCTGTTTGGAGTGTTTCAATGCAAAACGAAATGGTATTGCTGCTCTTAAAAGAACAAGACCGATTCTCTTGCCATACTCCCATAACCTGCGCACCATTCATATTTTAGAATAATATAATTTTACTTAAACTAATTAATATCCTTATTATTCTATTAATTATAAATCAGTAGTTGATTACGTTGACCATAGAAATGTGGTCGCTCAGTTTTCATTGTTTTCACGTAACCTTTGTGTTTTCTAAACCCACGCACTGCCTTCAACCATCCGCCCGTCCTTCTTTGATTTGTTCTAGAAAGTCACATTGCCTCCTTCTTTATTTTGTTCCTTACTTTTTCTTTTCTTTTCTTTTTATCCATTCGCACCATATACTCCACCGCTATGCCCACCCCTGGCCATCGGGGTCTGATCTACGACGACTGGCAAGCGGGCCTTGGCATCCTCCATCCTTGCTGAGAACCTCTCCTCGTCCAGTGCCTTCAATTGTCAAATAATGACCCACGAACATGCCCAGTTTCGAGCATGATTCCGGCTCCGTCGATCTTCATATTCAGATATTAACCATTCAATCTAGAGAGCTTGCTTAGCTGGACATATTTGCAGTTGGAAGCATACTGAAAATTTTGATCGATATTGAAGAAATTGAGTGGAAAGTTAGAGTGTTTTGGTTTGTTGAAATGGAGAAGTGGCAGTTCCTCAAAAGTTGACCATGCAAGAAAATGTTTAGGGTTGTTGAACCATTTCAGAATTGCTGCGCACTTTTATTTATAAGGAGTTGGACTAATTTAATATTAGTTTATTATAACTAACTCATGCCGTAATTTTTTCGCAAAAAATCATCTTATACGACCTCCGTTTTTGACAAACAAATGTAATCCTAACATAAAAAAAATATTCCGGACCCAATGGGATAGGTTTCGTCGAATTCCGAGGTCGTTTGTGAAAAGTACTTTATAATTATCGATGAAAAATCAAGCGTTTAAAATTCCTATAATTACCCAAAAAAATCAAAAAAATTGAGACCTTGATATTCTACTAGACTTTTTCCTAACGGATCCAATGAAACTTGTTTCATTAAAATTGGAGTTTGTTTGGCCAATCGTTTATTCGTTTGAAGTTACCCCTGTCTAAATTGGCCAAAATAATATAATTGATTAAGGCGTTTATCGTTGCCACAATCAAACGGTAAGTCCATTGACACGAAATTTGAAATCCTGCAATAATTAATTAATATGAATCCAATGGCACTAGTTTCGTCGCACTATGAGACTGTTTCCCAGTACGGTATTTTAGACGCACCACATTGCCATTTCGAACACCAAATTACCCGATCTCTAAAAATAACAAACTATATACCTATCCTGACTCTAATCGTCGATACGAATTCAATGGAACTGGTTTCGTGGCCTAATTCGATCATCCTCTCAAGTTATACTCAAATATCCCTTTATTAAATTAAATAAATTTAATTGCACGCTTTAGAAAATGACCGGGCGTTTATGGCTACTGTTGTCACATACGACATCGGTTTTTTCATAAAATTTAATATCGTACAATAATTTAACAATACGGTTCCAATGAAAATAATTTCATTGAAAACGGAGACCGTTTGCAAAAAATCACTATTCTAATGCTTATATAATATTAATAAAATATTATATAAATTCCAAAATAATCAAATTATTATAATCATAAATACCCACTTGAAATACCATATAGCTTCAAATATAAATCATACAACTCAATATCAACATTCTGAGTTAAAATGGTATCCAAATTGTATTAAAACATTATTATATTAATTAATAGACGTTATATTTTAATAATGATTTCCATAGCGACTATTTTAAAATTTGATTTGGACATAACTGACAATCTATAACACGAAATCTAAAATTTTCTCTTCCATATAAAAATTATAATCAACATGAATCTAAAGTTTCTTGTTTCACAGAAATCCGACTTATATCGGATTCGGTATATTCAATTAAAGTTCAAAACTCAATATTACGAACTACCGCGCCATTTCAAGCTCGATTTATATTATATAAAAATTTAACATTTAAACTTCGTTTTAATAAACGAATTAAATATTAAAATCCATTAATATTTCAAATATAATATTTAAAATAATAAATTAAACTAAATATTTGACTACCAAAAATACGGGACATTACAATATAAAGAGCAATAAGTAATCAAGCAAACATAGCATCTTTCATACATCCTCACAATCACTCACTCAATGCACTAGTCACACATCAACTCCTGGTTTTCATGATACTCACATCCATATTGCTCAATCGGCTAGGAACTAAGTTGTACTGACTTGTGCAACTCAAGATAAGGACTTGACTTGGTCCAAGCGAACACCATAAGTTTCCTAATTGGAAATAAGGAGTACCCACTTTAGTCCAAATGGATATATCACCTATTATTACATCTTCCCGAACAACCATTAAAATAGTGTGCATTGATAAACCCTTTGCACATAATTTATCCATAATAAAGTCCACCTTGGAACTACTCCTATGACTCCTAACTTAGAGTCTCCTTGGTTTGGACCAAGCGTTGACAACCAACTATTTTTCAAGCTTAATCAGATATCCCTAACCCTCTCTAATTTCTTCCCATATGACTCCTTGTCACCTACTCTACATCTCGAAATACAACCATCTTTCGCAGAAACCACCGCTTTCTATATTGAAATCACCATCGTTGGATGATGAAATCACCACGTCAAAGCACCATATCCTTGTTTCAATGCTAAAACCACTGGTCGAAGAGTCATCACATCAAAACCATTATCGAATGAAACATCATATCCTACTATTTGGAATGGCTTTATCATTCAAGTCAAAATTAGTCACAATGGCCAATATTAATAATAGTCGATAACAACCTCTTTGATCATGTATTAAAAAAAACTGTTAAATACAAATCAAATGAATACATTCGACATTTGTCACAAAATCCAAGCTCGTCTTCGAGTTCGTCCTCCATCGTCAATTTGATCGTCAAGCTCCAACACTGCTCTATCTTTAGGTCAATCCTCGCACTCCAAAGCTACTCCACCTTTGGATCAGTCGGTGCGCTCCAATGCTTCTCCGTCTTCAGATCGCTATGCATGCTTTGATGCTCATTCATTAATTTATCTCATCTACTCGAGTCTATCATTGTAACAGCCCGCATTTTACGTATTGTAGGATTGTAAAATATTTTTGTTTAATTCACTGAGGTTTTGATCATTCTCATATTTTGATATGTTGGTTATGGGGATGTGAGACATGTCCATAATTTTCACCAATTTTAATTATGACCATTTTTCCCCTGTCAATCTTGTACAGGGTATAACTTTTGACTGGAATCGAATCAGGTGCTGAGATCAGTCTCATTGGAAAGAAAATGGTGTTGCCAATTCCATAGAGTGGTCATGTTAAATATTTGGTTCAACAGTTTGGGAGAAATCGTTGTTTTAGTGTTTCACAATTTTTGTTCAGGTTTGGTTAGTCATAATGGGCTGATTTGGAGTCGCCCATTAGTGGGCTGGTGGGTGGTTGTAAATAGGTGGTTGGGAGCATGGAGAATAGGTTACTTTCTTCATTCTCTCATTTGGTT
>JASFAX010003908.1:0-41072 GCA_030737875.1 Allium sativum
AATTGATCACCCATATATTCCACAACCACGGTGTGTTTGTGTGTGTGTGATCATACAATGCGATCATATCTATCCAAATGAACTATACGATCAAATGGATATGAATTCATTCATCACAACAACATTAAACTGTGCACAAGCGTTACAGACAATAACGCTTACTCGTGTTCAGTGTATTATCTAATTCATGAACAACCATTCAAACATCAACATCCATCACACAATCATCATCAACAAATTATAATTAATCTCAGCTAATTAAAATTAACTAATTTAAATAAAATTTAAATTAGAAGTTCTCACCTAACAGCCTTTCAAATCTTCACGGTAGGCGAGCCTAGTTGAGTGATTCGTCGGACAGTATTTCGGCGTAACGTCTTCTTCACAATATATATATATAATATAATACACACTAATCTCTCTTATATTATAAGAGGAGGAGGAGAATGACGAACTTTGGCATGGTGGTGGTGGAAAAGAGGAACACTTATGCCATGGAAGCCATGGCCATAAGCTTTAGGAAGAAGGTGGAAAGGAGGAAATGGAATGGTAAAAATGGAGAAAGTGCCTCCTTATATAGAATGATTCAAGGGTATTTTAGACAATTTGTTTAAGGACACATGTCTTGTTCATGAGCCTTACTACATGCATGAATTCCACCTAAGAGGACACTTGGCTCATGGCATGAAATCTTCTCATGCATGATGACACATAAGAGGGACACCTAATCATCAAGGCCTTAATTAATTTATTAATTTGGTAACACATTTGTAACACTTATTAATGTAGCCAAGATTTCAACGCTTATGTATTACTTGAGAAAAATTTAAATATAACTTATTTATAATTCAAAATTATTTATCTATATTCTTCAGCAAATATATATTTATCAAAAAAAATTATACTAATAAATGGTTTAAAACAAATGCCAAAATTTTTATAAACATCATTATAAATTATCTTACTTATTGATTAAAAATTAAAAATCATTCATATGAAATCTTTTTAAAATAAAGTATCTTTACCAAATTCATATTTTTTTTTTTTTGAAATCAATATTATTAAAATTAGAAAATATTAAACATAAATCTTATAAACAAAATTTTCAAAATAGGTTTTCTTATAAAAATCATATTACATAAAACAAAATACTTATACCAAGTGAAAATTTTATATTAAACCTTATAAAATCTTTTATATTAAGAAAAATCCAAAATTTACATAATAAAAATCCAAATCGATTTTAGTAAAATTCTGGGATGTTACAATCTACAAGGGAGAATCCTCTAGCCAAAGAGGAACGAACCAATCGAGATATCCGGTGATAGTAGTAGGCACTCTGGGCTTCATTTCTCCAACTTTAACTAGGAAAATATGCCTACGACCATATGAGTCATTCCTCAAGAGGAACCTGAGCTCATCATCATATTCAGTGATAAGGAACTGACACCAACCATCGAGATCGAAGAGTCAATACCTATGGACGTAGAGGAAGAAAAACCCATGGAAGAAGAAGAAGAAGCGGAAGAAGTCCAGGTTGAGCTCAACAACCAAAATTCTGCATACCATGATCAACTGGATGAACGACTCAACAATGACATAAAGACTAGCCGGTAGAGTAACATCATCTAGTCAATGGGCAGTGAAGAGGTTAAATGGCAGGATCAGATAGGGGTTTGTATAGTTGAAGAGTCCTTAAAGAACCCATCCTCAGACTGGAAGAGATACAAGAAAGAGGGAATATGATGGTCATAGATGCTTGGCTGCTTAAAATGATATACCCAAGAAGGAGATGGAAATGAAGATGATGATGATGAAGAGGAAGATGACGAGGATCTTTTCTTATGAAATAGTCTTTTGGTATGGACGAAACTCCTCCGACTTCGACGAATAGGACTTTGAATTCCCTTTCCATCATTGTATCAGTAGTTGTGTATCTTTTTTATTAGGAAATATGTATCATTGTATCAGTAAGGTGTAATGAGAAAAGTTGTAGAAAGAAATTGATATTAATAGAAGAAAAATCTTTATGGTTATATACATTATACAAATCCTGCCCTGAACAACCAAGTTATTAAACACGGGTTTTATTAATAAATGAGTTTTAATAAATGATTCATAATCATTTCTGAATCAGATTAATAAGTAACTTAATAACTTTAGAAACAGATTAGAATTTTTTTATAATTCACGGTAGAGATTGGTAATGATTATAAATCTAAACTAAATGATTGAAATAGATTGATAAGCCAAGTTCTAAATAATTTATAGTCAAAGAAGGATTTTATAAGAGAATAAATTCCAAGACTTAAAAGAGTATTAATAATATTATGATTATACTTATATTGAATTCGGAATGTAGAACTTGTATTATCGTCTGAACTTGGAAGTTGTTATCACCAAACGGATAGTATTTATGGAATTTGAAGCATAGTAGTAAGTATGATCATTATAATTATTTCCTATCGTATTCATGCTTAATATCAATAGTTTTACAAGAAAGAATGTATACTATGACATTGTTTTGATCTACCAATCATTTATGGCTATACCACCGAGTTGTATACAGACATGTTTCCAAGGTTTCATTTGGCTTCGTTAGTAGCTTGGGAACATTTATCAAACTTTTAAATGAGTCATTTTGAAAGAAGGAATTTATAAAAGGAATATTCACTGAAATGTTGAATTTCAAAATATAGAATATTTCATGTCGAACTTTTAAGACAAATTACGAGTTTGAATAAGCAAAGTGTTTATCATTGAGTAAGTGAAGAATATATTGATAAGCAACTTCATAGAATTTCAACAATTGAGTAAACCGAGATTTTCGATGATTGTGGATAGTTGAAAATATTGAAATTAATTTAGAGCTTAAGGTTGAAGTGTTAGAAAGATATAAAATCAAGTTTACATGACACCTGATTTATGAAGATAATAAGTTAAGAAGAAAATTTGTTGAACCTATTGGCTAGGAAAATAAACTTGATGTTTGTGTATACTCTTAGGATGTAACGAAGTGTTATACAAATATGAAACTTAATTATTAAATGTATGGAAAGTTGAAGATATGACATAATTCTTGCATGTAAGGAAAAAACTGATAATATAATCACATAAGTAGATCATTTTATTCGCATTTCGATCTGGATTCGAGTAGAACTGAAACCTTTTCCTCAGTCCGAAAGATAATTTATCGTTCGATGTTTGACGGTGAATATTGATTGGGGTTTATGATCGAAACTTAAGTTTTTTATCGTGGTTGAAAACCATGCAAGGGAAGCGATGTTTTTTGATCAAAGAGCATGATTGGAGCTCGCACTAATGGATCTTATTAACGTAAGATAAAACTTTGAGGGGAAAACTACCTTGGTTTTGTTTGATTGATTTCGAGGACGAAATTCTTTTATGAGGGGATGGATGAAACAACTCGAAAATTAGGTGACCTTAACTAGGTATATTTAAATTATTTTAAATAATAAAATATGGATAAATTCTGACTAATAATGAAAAATAAGGTAAGCAACAATAATATTGAAGTCACACTGGGAGATAGTCATAAAATGACCGAAATCATTTTATCAATAAAACTGATTTCTATCCACAAGGATTGCGAACGGATCTGGATACATATACTTATTTCCATAGTTAGATAAGTATATAAAAGAAGATGTTATATTTTAAATCTTGGGAAATGTAATGATTTCATGCATCATCAATAAGGATATTAAATTTAATGATTAAATTATAGATTCAAATGAAAAATTTAGCAATTCGATAATTATGATAATTATACAAACAAGAATGTAAATAATAAGAAATCATTTTAAAAAATGTTATATAGTGATATCATATCCATGATGAACCAATTAGATAAACAAATATATGTGACCTGAAAATATAGGAAAAGTCGGTATTGCTTTACACATAAAATCCCGAATTTTACAAATAATGGATAAATATTATTTAATAAGGTTTTTTTGAATAAATAATCAAGTTTTGATTATTTAAAAATATTAATAATGTTATCGGTAAATTTTGTTTACCCAGATAAATTGTTTATGAAAAAACAGAAAATGTGACCGATAAACGAGTTCAGGTATCTCAGTGGTTTAACGAATGGAAGTTGTACAAAATTGTAACATATGTGTGCACACACATATTTGCAAGATAATATAAGCACAAAATATTAATGAGGTGATTAATTATGCTAAGAAAATATTAAAAAAATAAGCATAAGAAAACAAAGAGAGATTACTTTCATTAAAATAATACCACACCCCAAACATCATTACTCTTACACACCATCATTACACTTACAAATGCCACACGCTTACACTTGATTTGACAACACAACAAGGGAGTTTGTTAATAGGGGAAGGGGTAGGAGGTGTGTTTTGGTAATTTTCCATCCAATATTTTGTTCCTAGGATTTTCCTATAAATACCCATCCAATTTCACACATTTCTTTACACTAAAATTATACTCTTCTTCTCTCTTTTTTAAGATCTTAAGAAACTCATTAATGGCTTCCATAGCCTAGAATAAAATTATCCTCTTTCTTTACTTAGTTTTTCAAAGTTACATCAAACAAAACCGAAACCCCCTCAAACTCTTCCAAAATTATTACATCATCATTAGAAGCTTCTGTGCCATGTATGAAGTCAATACAAGAAACTTGGAGCCTCTATGACGGCCCGAAAATTCCCTCCTTTCGAATCGACTATAAGCCAAACAAGTTCGATCCGAACGGCAAAAACTTTGAGACACTAAATTTGGCGTAAAACAACGTTAGACAGAAACAAGACTTTTGATTAACATCATAAAAATGTTACATCAGAGTACAAGATTACATATATTAGAATATGATAAACTTAAATACAATGCACAGCTAAAATACAATATTACATCACATAAAAGAGACTAACTAATGCTCTGGACACAACATAAGGTTCAATCTAGAATCCTGCCATAAGTATCTGAAAAACAAAATGACTTTATTGCCCATGTGGAAATAAAGGCACCCGAGTTTGCAAGGGAAAAAACTACGAGCCAGTCATAAGAATGGTGTGAGAACTAAATAGCTATCTTAAAACTTATTTTTAAAAGTAAGGTATATCACGGTACCATACCATATAACATGGAACGGGTTTTCTCAACATGAATACCAAATCATAAACAACTATCACCAATAGACTCTTGGAGCCTACGATGCAACAAACAATATGCAATTCCTCATAACCATTTAGGCTTAATCCCCAAACTTAGATTTTAATTATCTAATTAAATTTACAAAAGTTATTTCTTTGGACTTTATTCCCGATTTCTTATTTCAAATAATTTGACATACATATCTAGCTGTTATATCAAATTAATTTTCACTTCGAAACCTTAAACCAAACCATTAGGAAATTTAATTCCGAACTATCACAATTAATGCATAACAAAACATATGCAACCAAATATCGGGAGGTTTCTCCCACTAACATGGCAAAGGGCACGTACCATCCTTCACTATATACTTTGGTGCATCTCCCACTACATGGAGCATTTTACAATAACCAATGACTTTATAAGGTCACTCTGCTGCCCAAACCTTTACTTATGAGTTACCCGAATCTTTAACCACATACTAACACTACAACAAATATACCATATTACAATGGTGCAAAAACGTTGTAAAAAGTTTTTACAACGGTGGAGCCACCGTCGTGTATTAAGAAGTTGTAATAAACTTATATCTTTTACAACGTTTCTGCACCGTTGCAACACCGTTGTAAAATAGGGTATTTAACAACTTTTACTCACCGTTGTAATAAATTTTATTACAACTTTTATTCCTCGTTGTTGTATATTCTATTATAACATCAGAGCATAGGTATAACAACTTTTACCACCGTTGTAATAAACTTTATTACAACTTTTTGTTGTTGTTTTAACTCATATACACCTACTAATATAAATAATTCATATATATTAATAATGATATGATTCATTTTTCAATCTAACAAATATAATTATACGGAATCATTCATATATATATATTAATTAACATAATATTCGATCAACATACACATAGTACCTCATCAACTAAGACCGTCACAAAAAACATAACCGTTTCAAAATACATACATCAATCTAACACAAAAGATACATGAGTGTATCCTACAAAAGCATTCTAGCTAAAGACAACGTAATTTTAATTGCAAGCCATAGTTGATCCAACAGCTTCTCCAATGGTAGTCATTTCGGAATTCGGCTTCCACAAGAAAGCCTCTGAAACCTATGAAACCTATAAAGTTGAATTATGCATACAAATAAATATCTTGGTATTTTTATTCAACAAGAATCAAAGCCAAAAAAATGTCGAAAGAATATGTAGACAAATGTGGTCGTATGAGAGAAGATATGAACATTAAATCTTTAATGTTTAAAAAAAATAGACACAAAAACAAGTCACCTGTAACATTAGTGATCACTTTTGTAATCTTCTGAGCTGCAAGTGCTTTTAATTTATTTCCATGTATGATGATACCAATTATGACTCAATGTTGCTTCTAATAGCTTGATTGAAATTCTTTAGTTCTTCATAACTGGCGCCATAAACTACAGTTATGGTATCCTTGCAGAAGCTGCATTATAGACTATGGTCTATGAATGAAACGCATGATGCAAGATAAAATATACAAAAAAAAACAAGTAGGATGTACCTGCATGCCTCCTTTTTGAATCTCCTCACAGGAATTCCAAGTACATTAATAGGAGAGGGGTTAAGCAACCCAAATTCCAGCTTGCATTAACGAATTGGGTGATACTGTGTAATACTGCGCTTTGGTGGTAAATTCCTTAATATGAATAATACTAAAGAGGATGGAAGAATCTCCATAACCTATAACAGAAGAAAAACAGAATGTCAATTGGCTATAAATAATTCGAAAAACAATGTAATCATTCATCTTGATGTTGTTAGGGTAACGGTGACAATTATTGCTAGTAATAATAAATTACATAAAACCATTAGAATTTCATTGTATTAAAATTTTGACTACTAAAATAATAATTAGTTTGTAACAGATTCAAACCTCATCAATCAATATACAAATGTTGTTGAACTTTGATTCTAAAGATACATGTATGTGTGTGCGCACGCGCGAGAGTGCGCGAATGCATGTAGGTATAGAACATTATCACGAATAACACTAGAAAACTCTTATATCTGATATTTACGTAAAATTGTTCGTGGATAGGGCTGATGGAAAAAATTAGTAAAATTACCGTTCAGACTACTTTTGACATTTCTTAACAGTTATAGTAACGTTAACGACGATAAATTCACCATTAGTATACTGTTAGCATTGGTACCGATATACCTCAATGTTAGTTACAAATTAGTATTGTATTGATATGGTAACAGTACATAAAACCATAATAGCCCTGATTTTTCTTGTTAAAAATATAAGAAGTTAACGCAAATTAACCTAACTGATGGCATATTAAGAACAAAACTCGATTAGCATTGAGTAAGAATGGTACTAATGCAATATGAGACATGAGATGCATCATCGGCCCACATACCAAGTAGTACAATAAGTTGAGAATGGGATGATTCAGAACATCAAGGTCTGCTGTTAAATGCATCGAAGAACATCTACAAATCAACAATAGTTAGTCCGAAATATATGAACTACAGTTAATGAACTTATGCAAGGTCATATGGTAGAACACAACATAAACTCCACCCAACAAACTAATTCAGACAAAAGGCAAACTTAATCACCGACAACACATCAACAAACATAGTCAAAAATCCCAAAGACAAGACGTTTACACAAATCTCAAATTTACCTTGAGTGTCAAGAAAGGTCATACCATAGCTGATTCCGACCACAACAGAAAGGAGCAGCTCGCAAAAACCGTGGATTGAGAGAAACTTCCCTTGCCCAAACTATCTTAATTCAAACAGTTTGCTCACTCCCCTTACATCCAACCTGAATTCATCACACTTGCCTTCGGCCACTGCTTCACCATTCCTCGACCACTGTCAAACTTCGACAAAAATAAGGTATTATTCAATACAACACTACTTCCATCACCAACCAAACTCGCTACATCACCTTAAACCATTCACAAAACAGTGCAACTTCAAACAACTTCCACAACTGCTCCTTCAACCTGCTTGCCCACTGCCAAGTGCACTGCCAAGTTCGCAACTCAGTCCATCACCTCACTGCATCACTCCTCTTGCCATAAAAATTCAGCCACAAACCCCAGTCACCACCACTTCAGTCACATGCACCCCCCCCCCCCATTTCATAACCACGCAATACCAAAAATAAGTCCACCGTAATACCCCAGTTTGAACTTAATTTCCCCTCTAAATTCCTCAAACCACAAATTGTAGATAATGCCCAAAACCCGATCTTCAAATCGCCTTGGTCCACTCAAACAAACACGCAATCGAACCCAATTCCAGTCCTCGTGTATCCATCAAAAAGACAGATATAGTCGGCGGCGCAGTACCCAGAACGAGACCAGACAGGCAGTGCTTGCAGGTCGAGCTCGGCACATAGATAGGCTTGCAACGTCCGTTAATAACACAAATGAAAATAGAGGTGCGGGCCTTGACTGCGGCAGTTGGTGGAGGAAGAAATGGGCGAAGGAGGTGATTTGGTGCTTGCGCGAGGGAGCGAAATCGATTTGCAGGTGGAGGCTCGAATGAACTGGGGTGGGCTTCGCTTTTAGGGATGGAGAAATTTCCATCGGTGGCCATCAATTTTGATTTGGCAAGAAACGATTTTTTTTTCCTGGAAAAGGTGGACAGTCCACATAACAAAGTAAAATTCAAGATACAAGTACTTTGGAGCCAAAATTTCATTTTTCCCGCCTGACCGTGACTGCCAGTTTTTTCTCTTTTCGTAGTAACATAGTTTGACCAAAGTTTATACAATTAAATATTACAAGTTATAACTAATATGTAAAAATTTATATTAAATATAATATGGGTTTCTTGAGAATTTAGATTAAAATATTGAATATTACATATCAATAATAGTTAATGCTACCTATTACTTATTTTATTTTAGTTGTAGCTGTATATTAACTATCAAAATTCAATTATAAGTTAATTATTACGTATACGCTACTGGTTATTAACTGTTAGTTAACGGTAATTACTAAAATAATTGTTATTTGTTAATTATTATTCTTTACTAATTTTAATTATTATATTTATAATTAATCATTTAATATTTCAAATTAATTATTATTATTTAGTAGGCAAAATTGTTATTAGTTGCCAAAATTACATTTATTAAAACTGCTGAAATAGTTACTACCAAATCAAATATTACTTATTAATAATAGTTATTATTTAACATTTATTTATTTCTACTTAGATATAATCGATTAATAATTATTAAAAGCTTATAATGTATATGTTACTAATTATTGATTAATAAGCAGTTAACATACATTAACTATTGAAAATAAATCACTACTTATTAAATATTAATTATTTAATAATAATTAATAAATATTATTGGCTCCTAAGTTTATTATTAATTATTAATAAATATTAATATAACTAGTTATTAAATATAAATATTATAAACATGAAGTTTGTAATAGGCGTCTATTACAACTAACAAAAAAGAACAGTTGTGATATATATATTTATTACAACAGTGATTTTTTCACAGTTGTAAAAAACATTTATTACAACAGTTCGTTTTCCACAGTTGTAGAAATGCATTTATTACAACTGTGTTTTTCGCACAGTTGTAAAATTAAAGTTGTAATATGGTGTTTTTGTTGTAGTGTAAATCATTTTATATCCCCAAGTGGAATAATCATTAACACCAATAATCAAAAATAAAACAAGGTCTATATATTTTCCCATTTCTAAATCTTATCAAAATCATCGGGTTTAGTCCTCAAAATCCTTTCAATTTTATAAAACATTCCCTCTCAAAAATCGGGAATAACATTTCCTTTCTGTCATCAAAATCCCATTTCAAAAAACCACTCATTAAATTGAAATGAACCCAATGATATCACTAAACACCTCATAGTCAAATTCTGAAATAAATCACAAGGTGTGAGCATACAAGTATTTTCTACCCAGCCTAATTCTAAATATAAAAGCATATTTGCTTAAAAACTGATTGAGCATAATCCAAACAATCAATCGACCACAATAAATATCAAAAACCAAGTATATTTCGTTCATAACTCTTTCAAATTACTAATTATGATCTAACATAATTTTTCCATGTTTTTAGTAATTTTAATAGGTTCGTTTCAGTTGATTTCCAACTACGGTCATCGAAATGAATTTACAACGACCTTTTCAAATATTGATTTGGACTTATCATGAAATCTAACCATTAGATTTTAAAGATATGCATATAATTTGAAAGCTTTTTCCATTTCGAACCAAATGGTTTTTATTTCGGGAGAATCCGACAGTCAGATCCCCCAGTATCTCATTTTGAAGTTACAGGTCGAAGTTCGCGAACTACCGCTCTACGACGAGTTCTATTCAAACCAACTTCGATTAATATATATATATATATATATATATATATATATATAATCAAATCACTTCAAAGATAGTCTATTAACTATATAACAACATCTGGAAATTATATTTCTAGTTTCAACTTCAATTTCAAATATTTCCAATAAATGGATATTATAATATTATTAAAATAATATTATCTGTCGAACTTCACTGTTTTGAATCCAAAATTTTCTCATGTCCATTATAAAAATAAATAAGAAAATTCTGAGAAGGAAATCTTTTCAGAACACTTTCTGGATATCCTAACCGAACTTCACTTTTTCCAATTATTATTTATTTTAAAGCTAAAACTTGAACATGCCACAACTACTTGAAAATTATTTCAAATAAATTTCTTTCTTATGAAAAAGTTCATCATAACGAATTATACTTTACGTCCATCCAAAATCGGACGTCAAATTTGAACTTTTATTTTTCACCCATTATTATATTAATAAAATGTTAATTAAACTTACTTTTGCCAATCAATAGATTAACTGCAATGCACAATCATCAATAAACATAGCATTCGATACCAAACGGGGTTCATACCCATATCCAAACCATCGGCATCAAGATAATTTCCATTCAACGACCAGTTAAGGCTCAAACCCATTTCAGTGTCCACAAATTCAGTTCTATGTGTCATATACTTAAGTTACTACATGTAATGCACTTAAAAATCGTATCTTTTTTATACCAAACATCATTAAATCATGTTATAAACATATAAAAACCATCATAGATCATTAAACAACTCAACCAAGTTCACAAATAATAAACAATGTAAACTAGCCTTTATTGTGGTTTAAAAGCACTCACCTTTGGTTTCCACTTCTTCTAACTTCAATAGAAGGATGTCTAAATGTTTCCGGATCATTTCGGCAACTTTTCGTGTCACCAAATATATTCTGGGGTAATATTGGTAGGGGTTTGACGCGATTTGGGTTTCGTATTTTGACCGGCGAATAAATGGACGTATATTGGGTTTTTTGAGCAAACGGAAAGGAGTTTTAGGCTAAACGAAGTTCGAATCTGAGGAGGTGGGGCCCGGGGATATTGATGGGCTGTTGGAGTATTGGTGGGCCCTGGTGGTGGCGGGTTGGGGCTGTTATGGGTAGAGGAGGGGTTGTTTTGGTGGTTTTTAAGGAGAAAATGGTGACTTAATAGAGTTTTTTGGGTGTAGGAAGGTTTTAGGTGAAAGAAGGCTTACATATGGGGCTTGGCTGACGAGTAGGAGGTTGGAGGAGGGCAGTGGCTCTTGGTGCAGCAAGGGGGGAGGCGCCATGGCCATGGAGAGAAGGAGGGGAGAAGTAAAGAAGAGAAAGTGAATTGAAACAGGTAGAAAGGATGCCTTGTATATATAATCTTGGAAGTGGCATGAATCACTGAGGTGTCAGCATTAATGATGAAGGGAGAAAGCACACTTTGTGGCCTTGGATGGGTGACAACTCGGTAAAAGCACATTTCTATCCTAAATGAATAGTCTTAGCTAATGAACACTGAGGTGTCAGTTAATTAACTTGTTGACACATCTACGTATATAATACCTAATGTATTTTCCGGTCATGTTTATTAGTTTTTCGTGCTCTTTAATAATATGTAAACAAAATTTAAAACATATTTTATTTATATTTTTATTATTTAAAACGAACTCTAATTGATTTTTGTTCCTTATATAGATTATTACACTACTTAACGTTGTATAACGATATATCACTGCTTACAGAAATAAACTTATGTTCTAAAAACATTAACACAACATTAGACGACTATGTTTTATTTTTATTATATTTTTAAATATTATTTATTGGCCCAAAACTAATTAATTTAATTGTTAAAAATAAGTTTTCTGTGAAATTTACCTTTGTGTTTAGTTTTCGCACAACCACATACTAATCCCAATAAATATGAAATTCGAAACACTCCTATATTTTCCAGATATGGCTATAATGGTCCTGGTCTCATTGAATTCAGAGACCGCTGGAAAAGTGTCCTTTGTTAATGTTATTTCTCAATTTTAACTACTTTTTCTAACCAACATTCATATTACGTATGCTTATACACTAACTCTAGTTAACTTGAAATCTGGAGTTTTATCATTATTTACTACTATGGATTCGATAAAAATGGTTTGCAAAAAAATTTATTTTCTAGCCTATCAAAATAATATTAAAATATTGGGTTTTAATATTATTAATTTTTTAAATCAGTTTTAAAAGTTCTCTAACCTTACCTTAATTATTTTCTAAGTTGTATTCAGTTACTTTTCTCAAAATTTACAATTTTGGTGAATAATGTCCAAATCTCATTTCAGCTGAAAATTATTTGAACTGAAAGTTGATAAAACTAATTTAAGGACCGTTTTACTTTTTTAAATGATATTTAAAAATGAGAGTATGTATCCAGAACCGTGCGCGATTATTCTAAATTATTAAAAACTCATATTTTTAAAAATTTTAATTGGTTCCAAAATTTTGGGTTGTTACATTCTCCCCTACTTAGAACTTTTCGTCCTTGAAAAGGAAGGAAGACGTAATACTCTTAACTCATTCTAGGGCCCTTGCTAGCCCTATCGCTAATGAGCCAGTCATCCTATCATACTACTAATCCCATCTCTAATGAGTTTCTTTTCAAGGATGTTACTAATCCTAGCTCTGATGAGTGCTTTCATTATGTTCTAACGAGTCGTACCCCAAAGCTTTGATACCAGCTGTGACGGCCCAAAAATTCATGCCTTTCGAATCGACTATATGCCACAAAAGTCCGATCCAAACGGCAAAAATCCTCGAGACATTAACTTTGGGCGTATAACAACATCAGACAGAAACCAAAGACTTTTGATTAACATCATAAAAATGTTACATCAGAGTACAAGATTACATATATTAGAATATGATAAAGTTAAATACAATGCATAGCGGAAATACAATATTACATTAAACAATGGTAGACTAACTAATGCTCTGGACACAGCTTAAGCTTCAATCTAGAATCCTACTCTAAGTATCTGCAAAACAAAACTACTCGACTACTTATGTTGAAATAAGGGCACCCGAGTTTGCAAGGGAAAAACAAACTACTAGTCAGTCATGGGTCTTGAGTGAGAACTAAACATATATCTTAATACTTAATTTTAAAAGTAAGGTATATCACGGGACCATGCCGTAGAACACGGAACGGGTTTTCTTTACATGAATACCAAATCATAAACAACTATCACCATTAAACTCTTAGAGCCTACAACGCAACAATCAATATGCAATTCCTCAAACTACCCATTTAGGCTTAATCCCCAAACGTAGATTCCCCATTGATGCTTGAGAGCTCCAAGAAGTCCAAAAACCAAAGCCAAAAAAGGTCCATTTAAATTCCAAGCTTGAAGGTATTTATAGATAGCGGGTTAGGTAGGAGGAGGCGAGATTTGGGGACCACATTCAGAAAAATCGCATCCTACAAAACCCATATCCAAAAAACCGCATCCTGCTCTTGAGAAATATTGCATCCTAAAAAAGGGTCGAAAACATGAGCGGATTAGCCAAAATCCAGTGATCTGCATGGTAATTTGAGCACGCCAAGTTTTTAGCACTTGCCAAAGTTCCCATCGCATCGGGAATAATGTGCCAAGCAGCAGTCGGGAAGAGAAAAAACCATGATCCGCACGCCACTTTGCTCGAGCCAAGATTTATGGCACTTTCCAGATCCATGTCACATCCCAAAAAATGCCTTTGTTTCACCATATCGCACTCGTGCCAAATCTCCCATCACATGATGTGCTCACTGTTTTTTTGCATCCCCTTCTTGCAAGATCCGCCTCCTAATTTGCCAAATCGTATCCAAGAAAAACCGCCTCGTATCAACGTGTGTGAGCTGAGAAAAACATCATATCCCCTGATGCTATCAAGGAAAAATCACTTTCTGGGATGTGATTCTTTCTAGGTCGTATCCAAATTTGCCAAGCCAGAGCCAATTTTTGCCATGTCCTTGATCACCGTGTTGCGCATGTGAAATTTAGTTATTGTGCCATGTCGAGCCATGATTTTCGAACATGTCAAATCCTTGTTTTACCAGATTTACCAAATTGATCAACCCAGATTTTGACCGTGGTTTTTCATGATTTTCACGTGTCGATCAGGCCTTTTTGACGTGGTGAACTAGTTTTGGCTAAACATACTAGATTTTGACGCTGTGAGTCATGCAAGCCATTTTTCATGATCGACGTGTTTCGATTCGCTGTTTTGAGTGCACGACATTGTTTTTTGCTGAAACCATATGTTTTTTCCAACGAGTTTTGCTATGTGATCGGACTGACGTGCTTAACCATTTTGAGTTGATCGGACCGAAGATCACGTATTTTTACTGTGCTAGCCTTTTCAAGTCCATCGACTATGATTTTATGAATCGATGCCATTTCCAAGCCTTTTCTGAATTCATCGTGACTTCGATTGAATCACTTTTTGTTTACTGACGCTTGAGCGTGTTGCTAGCCAAAAACTTTACGTGTGACAGCTTCGACCAAAAAGCATGTCAACATTCTGCCCTCCAAAACATATCTTGCTTGATAGGAGGAAGATGTGTTCTGCTAGAAGACCAGAAATCTAGAAACCAAAGCTGGGAGAAGTGTGAAGTGAACTCCTATAATTAGAAAATCGAAAAGCCACGATCGCACTAAATCGTATTGTCCTTTAACCAAAAATCAATCGCTTTGGATCATTTAGAGGTAACCAGGTTAGCCAGATAATCAGAGGACTATAGGAGTCAATTAACCTGAAAGACCAGATTTCCAGGAAAGTCGGGATAGTACAACGTCTATAGAGGTTGTGTTTGAGCAGAAGATCGATGACCACTCAGATCATAATAAAATAGAACTTCGACGATTACTGAGATCATACCTAGAATAGAAGTCTGACGATCGTTGAGATCGCATTAAGATGGAGAGTTATGCCTGAGATGCTTGGATCCCACAAATAGGAAGATATGGGCTTGTTGAGCCTTGCTGGGGCATGTATGTACCAACAGAAGAGGACCTCCCGCTTGGTAGATCAAGTTATGTATTGTTATGTATGGAGTGGGCCAAGCCGTTAAGAATCTTGTGATACAAGAGGGCCATAGTAAGGAACTCCCATGCATGGTGGACTATGTCGGGTAGTTCTTATGTTTGGAAAACTCATTCAAAAAACCTTAACATTCGATAGGACCAATCTTTGGGGGAAGTCGTGGACTAGAGTTCGAAGCTAAGAACCAGAGTTCAAAGTTCATACCTGATTGATCATGGTGGGGAGATTGGAGTCTTATATTTATACTGGACGGATACAATGTGGAGTGGGAGCCCTATGTTTATACTGGATGGATCTATTGTGGAGCCAAAGCCCTGTATTTATACTGGATGGATCAAGTGCGGAGCCGGAGCCCTATGTTTATACTGGACGGATCCAATGTGGAGCCAGAGCCCTATGTTTATACTGGATGGACCCAGTATGGAGTCGGAGCCCTATGATTATACTAGATGGATCCAATGTGGAGTCAAAGCCCAAAACTAGCATTTAATATATTTCATATGAGTACAACGGTCGTTAGTCCAACCCCGAACACGACTAGAGACCACGGGCCGGTTCTGTGCATGTGGGGTGACATTACCGCTTTGATTACTTGGAAAAGGAAATAAAAGGGCGAAGAGTCGCCGACAACAACAAAAACATAAATATCGGACCGGGGTCCGAGAAACTAAAGTGGATATGTAGAGCTAGGTTAGTTGATGACTATGCCTTGGGGACAACAAGTCCTGCCCTTGTCCTGAGATGTTGTAGGGGGCAGAGAAGGTGGTGCAGCTGTTGTTGGATTCATGATGTATTATCGTAGATCGCCATGCCTGGTGCAGGCTTCAACAAGATCGCGGAATTGCCTGCAGTGGTTGGTGTAATGACCTGGCAATTCATGGAATAAGCAGTACTTGTCGGAGCTTTCCTGCTGCGAAGCCGGATCTCTCCTGGTAAGCTTCTGAAAAGGAGCAGTTTTGTGCCTGTCAAGATAAATCCTTTCTAGGCCATGAGTGAGCTCAGTGTAGGCTGGGAATTTTGGCACAAAGCGAGGCCATGAGTTTTAATTGTCCCAAGGTTTACCTTTGCCTTTGTTGAGCGTAGATGGCCCTGAGTCTACCGTGGAGTTGGTTCGATGCACGGGATTTTCGTCATGGGAGTCCTCCTCACTAGGAAATCTTTCAACCTTGAAGTAGAATCGAAAAGATCCCCCGATGTGTCCCGTCGTAGTAAGACTCTGAAGTCGGTCTTGTCAAGAATGCCGGAGGCGACGACCATTAGGACCATGAACGGGTCTGGCCAATCAATAGAGGCTACCGTTGCATTGAATCATTCAAGAAATTTGCGCAGAGTATCGCCTGTTCTCTACTTGACGGATGTCAAAATCATGACGTTCCTTGGTTGAGAGATGTGAATTATGAACTGCTCGACGAATCTCATAACCAAGGTATCCCAACTGTTAATGGATTCTAGTTCAAACTATCTGTACCATACAGCAGCAATATTGGTAAGATAAAGAGGGAAGCACTTGGCCATGATGCCTTTTGAGGTGAAATGTACTTCCATGTGATGAATATAGCGCATGAGATGGACAGTCGGGTCTTTCCTACCGTCGAAAGCTTCTAACACCGGAAATTTTAAATCCGATGGGTTTTAAGAGTTTCGGATGTCCTGAGTGAAGTGGCTGCGAGTAACACAGTCCAAGCTGGCATAAGGTGCCCTGCCACGGGAGTTGCGTCGAATGATACCAATGACCTGACTTTCACTTCCCATGCTAAGAAATTGATTCAGATTCTATAAATTGATGTCGGTGCCCCCAGCGTCACGTCCAATATTAGCGTAAGGTCAAGGGCCAAGCAATGTATCTGGCTTGACCGGACTTGAGGTGTCTCTGTTGATACCAAGATTTTGATTAATGCCAACAAAAGAAGTTGCAATGGAATTCATGTCATAGAGATAAGATATATATATATATATATATACGATGAGTTGTGTTAGAATTATATTAAAATCTATCCTCAAGTATAACACGAATATACAAAACAAAGAATATATATATATATTTGTAAGGCTGTAAAAAAAGCCAGGAATATACAAAAACAACTCTACCAGTCGACTGATAGATAAATGACCAATCGACTGGTCAGAGAATTTTTGTATATAACGACTAGTTTTGAATTTTTTTATCCAAACGATTTAAAATCTAAATTTAACCAGCCGACTGATGATTTTTAACCAACCAACTGATTCAAAACAGCATATATTTACTGAAAGGTCTTCTTCATTCATGAAGAGAAATCTCTTCATTTCTAAAAGGAAAGGGAAGTTTCTTTTGATTAAAACTCTTCATGAAGAATTGCTACCTTTCTACTATTATATATATACTTCAATTATGATTTCCAAATCACCAAATCTTTCTATCTCTTATCTAAATTCTGAATTGCATTTCTAGACTCTTGCAATACAAAAGCTTTCCCAAATTCAAATACTTGTTGAATCCTTGAATTGATTTAATATCACTTGATTCAACAAGCAATTTTCTTCCTTAAATCTTCACATTCAAATTATATACTCGAGGATAAGATTATAGGAAGGGTGTACTTAAACTGTTGACTATCCGTGTTGATTCAAGAACACAAAGCAGAAGTCAAAACACTTGTAATTGTTGAAGTCCTGTATAGTTGCTTAGGCGAGAGGCATCCTTGTTGGGGCTCCGATGTACTGACCTATTCCTCTGGGTTAAGAGAGGGCATGATAGTGAGTTCCAAAGAGGAGCTTCAGGACTGGACGTAGGGCGGGAAGTCTGAACCAGTATAAAATTCCTAGCATCGTTTCTTATTGCTTTTACTTTTGATATATTTCTATAGCTTAGCTTTTTACCTGCATAACTATTGTATATTAGCTAGTTTGTATAACATCTAAATTTCCGCTATATCCATATAGATCCTGCTTAAGTCATATGCATCAGCTTTTAAGTCTCGATGGGCACAAATCCAAGATTAGGAACTATGGGAGTTCCTGTGTCCAAAGTTGCATGCACTAGTGCTTGGGGGCATTTCCAATGCTTGATCCTAAAGCTTGATTGGTTACAACCTGAGCTGAGCCTTGAAAGGGATTGGTGGTGTTGCCCTCGAGCCTAGCTGATCCGATAGTTGTCTATAGATTGGTGTTGACGTAAGGTTATTCTTCGGGAATTGCCCCAAGTCCCAAGCTAATCTTTGCGGGACACTGGCACTTGTCCCGACAAGATTTCCTTGGCTCACTTGCCTCGTAAATCATTCGAATCGGGCGAGAAGAGTGGCCATGGAGGCCTATTGATGACAGAAATGTTCTTTCTGCTGTTCCAAGCGAGCAGTAAGATCTTTAGTTAAATCCTAGATGACCCCGTTGATGTCGTCTCCAGTGACATAGTTGGGTGGGTTCCCGATAGAGGAGATTTCTTGCTCCTTCTTTGCACTTACTCCTTCAAAGTGAATAATCTGTTTTCTTTTAACTATTTCAGGAAGTGAGTGAGATTGGTTTTGAGAGAATTTTGAAGTTGAATTCAAAAATCCGAACACCAAAGTCAAGAGTTGAGGTCAAGGACTAAAGCTGAAACCCGAAGATGTGTGCCCCCTTCCTGGCGCGCCAAATTGTTGACGTAGGGAATTGTCGCTTTATTAACGCACGCCAACCCCCGAGTGTAAGTGTTGCAGAATCATAATAATCCAAATCAAAGTAAAGTAATGTAGGGAGAACGCAAATTTTTATAGCGGTTTGGCACTAACGCTTACATCCACTTCGTAGTAATTATTCATTATATAATTTCTGATTACAAGACATGTACAAGTTTGGACAATATTTGAGTACAAAGATTTACAATAAAACAACAAAATGATTGTTTATTCTAAACTTTGACTAAGAATGCCCTTATTCTTCTTCGTTGAGTGAAAAATGTGTTGACTTGGCCAACTATGTCCAGAAAGTAGCTCCAAAGTCCAAGAAATTCAAAAATGTCCAATAATAGTGTAGATGTCCAAAAGTAGTGTAAATTTCCTTGTGAAATGTTTTTGTGGTCCAAATTATGTCCAATAGCATTTGGGAAGAAGATGGAAAACATTAATGATGCTTAAGAGCTCCAAAATGTCCAAAAACCCAAGCCAAAAATGATCCATTTGAATGCCAAGCTTGGCATAATTATAAATAGTGGGCTAGGTAGGAATATGTGAGATTTAGGGTCCTCAGAAAAAAAGGCATCCTACCGAACCCATAACCAAAAATTGCATCCTAAAAAATGGGTTAAAAACATGAGTGGATTAGCCAAAATGCAATGATCTGCATGGTAATTCGAGCGTGCCAAGTTTCTTGGCACTTGCCAAAGTTCCTATCTCATCCTACATATTGAATAAGGAAATAACATGCCAAGCATGAGTCGGGCATACAAAAAACCATGATCTGCACGCCACTTTGCTCGTGCCAAGATTTATGGCACTTGTCAGATCCATGTCGCATCCCTGAAAATCGCCTCTGTTTCACCATATCGCACTCATGCCAAATCTCCCACCACACGATGTGCTCACCGTTTTTTCGTATCCCCTTCTTGCTAGATCCGCCTCCTGATTTTCCAAATCGTATCCAGGAAAAACCGCCTTGTATCCACGTGTGTGAGCCGAGGAAAACATCGCATCCCCTGGTGCGATCAAGGAAAATCGCATCACTTTCTAGGATGCGATTCTTGCCAGATCGTATGCAAATTTGCCAAGCCAGAGCCGATTATTGCCAAGTCCTTAATCATCGTGTTTCACATGTGAAATTGAGTGATCGTGCCGTGTCGATCCATGATTTTTGAAAGGTCAAATCCTTGTTTTACCAGATTTACCGAATTGATCAACTAAGGTTTTTACCATGGTTTTTCATGATTTTCACGTGCCGACCAAGCCTTTTTGACGTGCCAAACCAATTTTGTCAAACCTACCAGATTTTGACATCGTGAGTCGTGCAAGCCATTTTTCGTGATCGATGCATATCGATTAGCTGTTTTTGAGTGCGAGACATTGTTTTTTGCTGAAACCATATATTTTTGCATGACAGTTTTTGCTACGTTATCGGACCGATGCGCTCAACCATTTCGAGCTGCTTGGACCGAGTCGATCACATATTTTTATTACGCCAACTTTTTGGAGTCCATCAAAGACTATTTTATGAATCTACGTCATTTCCAAGCCTTTTTTTAATACGTCGCGACTTCGACGAATCGCTTTGTGTTTTCTGACGATGTTTCTGACGCTTGAGTGCGCTGCTAACTAAAACTTGATATGTGACGACTTCGACCAAAAAGCGTGTCTACATAACCATTTCCCTAGCTTAGCCAACCTTTACCGGGCGAGAACTAGATAAGGATGAAATATCGAAAATAAGTTAAGTACAAAAGATCAAATTTTCTAAAGATAAATAATTCGGGTTTCTTGGAGAAGATCTTGTTATATCAAATTCTGGGAAGGGAATCCTTATTATCCGTAAGAATTTAAAATATATTTACATTGTTATTCAACAGATAGTTGGTTTTGAACATGAAATTGATGTCGAGTAAGATAAGTGTGATTTTTTCAGATTCGTTAAACTAAAACGGACTTATCATCCAAATGATATAACGGATGAGGTTTAATGATTCTATATATATCCTTGAAGAATATATGAAGTTATGCATTCTTAAAAGATGTTTTATGAAGTAATGAATTAAGAAACGAAGAACACGCCCAAAACTAAGAAATGAAGAGTAATTAAAGTTACACATCCTACATTCGTGAGGATGTAGTCAGTTATTTGTTAGTTACCACGAAGAACTACATCGTACATTCTAAATACTAAACACTCTAGTGTTTCATAGTTTCCGTAATGTTGATAAGATTACATTGGTAAAAGCTTCGCCTGACTTGGAGTTGGTACATATAAATCATTGTCATTTGGAAAGAGAAAGTACCGACTTCTGCATCGTTTGACTAATTTTTTTATAATTCAAAGCATAATGAGTAAATTTCCAGGGTAACTTTCCAATTAATTCAGAAATAAATGAATTGATTGAAGTACTCTTCGTATGGGAGTTTAGATACAGGGATGGAGCATATTATTTGCAAATACAATTGTTCGTCAACAAGGAGAGCTAAAACATCCATTCAAAATATGAAGTATACAAGAGAATAGTCCATAACTTGAATGCAATTTATCGGTCAAAGTCTCGTCTGGTTCCAAATTAGTAAGAATAAGTTATTACAATTTGAACAGAAAACATATCAGCTTTTATGGTCGTTGTACCAACAATCTTCAATTTTCAATATTCAGTTTTGAAAATTTGTAATTTTTAAAATTCAATATCCGAATTTTCATTATTCAAATTTTGAATTTTTAACCTTTGCTTTACATCTCAAATTTTCGAATTTAAGACTTTTAGTAAATGACATAATACCCGTTTATTAATAAAGGGTCATAACAATGATCCTCATGATAAATGATTATAAACGGGATGATCCAACTCATTCATGAACATGTCCCAAGTCTTCCTATAGATCTAGGATAATAACTGGTTTCATGGATAATGTTGCTAGCAGCATTTTGTTACAGATTATTCTTTTTTCCCTCTCCATACAAAGGAAAATGGGAGATATTATGACTGTAGATATGTAGATTACAGTATAACAGTGTGCCATGGTTGTTGATGTTTTCATTAAACAACACTAGTCCAAAACTAATGCTTGTTGTTATTGGAAATTGATGATGTAATTTTTATTTAACCAGTCCAAAGTTACAGCGTAGGGCTATGGTTCATGCATATAAAGTGATCAAAAAATAAATATACTGCTGTACAATGTGCAGAACACAGGCCTTTTGTGTCTACAGACTGCGGACAGAAAGTTCACTTAAGAGGAAAGTGGAAGAAGTTGTCAGATATTTACAGTTTCCATTTCCAACATAATTGTTCATGTTTCTCACGTTGTTTTTGTTTAAAGTTTACCCTATCCAAATATTCAAACAAAACGATGTTATTTACGACATAATTACTACTCCTTCCGTTCCAATATACAAGATGTTTTGCTTGTTTGCACAAGAATTAAAGGGCTAATCAATGTTGTTTTATTCTTTTAAATCTTTTCATGCACAACTTTTTAAAAAGAAGGAAAAAGTCATTAACAAAGGAACAATCAGTGGTTGAAAACATGATACACGCATAAAAATATCATTATTTATTATAGATCACGGATAAAGAGAGCGTGAAACCTTAAACACCTTATATTTTCAAACACACAAAATTTGCTAAAACATCTTATATATCTTATATATATTATATATTGAAACGGAGAGAGTACAATATTAGAATTATTATTTGGGACATCCAGTAAAAAATGAGATAACCATATACTCCTATTAGGTGGTCCATATACACAACTACCCTCTAATTATGTACCCTAAGTCAAGGTTGGTCTGTATGCTAATTCTTAGACATCATCGAGATGTTGATTATATTTACCTAACCTTGAAAACTTATGCACATTAAGTAGAATTATTCTAGCACTTAATTAATTGTCCTATAAGTAACGTTTTTTTTTTTTTTTTTTTTATTGAAGAACATACTGCAAATAAATCATAAACGCTATTGACTAGCTGAGATGAAGTGTAATGTACAAACTCTTGTGTTATTTTCATCTATATGACAATCTACCTTCTCTCTCTCTCTCTCTTTTTTTTTTTTTTTTTTTTTTTTTTTTTTTTACCATTTTAGTTTTCAATGTTAAAAGAGATAGCTGCAAGATCCTGAAAATTAACACTACACATTGACAAGCAGAGCAAAACTCGCATGAAAAAACAACACACATTGATGAAAGAACTTTTTATGTCTCATCATTCAAGGGTGAAAAGACTTCTCGTCACATGTAGCAACAAAACAAAGATCGATAGAGTACAATACATGCCTAGTTTCGTCCAGGCTACAAACCCAAAATCATATAGATATGATAAACAACGGCAATGCCAACTTACATAGTATTAATTAGTTTAACATTATAATCTAGTAAGACAATAATTCAGCTTTCTTGACCTTTGATATGCTCTCAAGCACACCAGCTGGAGACAAATGTCCCATTACAGTCACCCTCTTCGATTCAAGATCTATAGTAAACGAACTCACCCCTGTAAATTGTATCACTTTTGTTAGTTACAAAGATGTATATTAATTGGTTTTGTTCCAAAGTTCCAACATTCATTCAAGAGCAACAAGAAATTATTTGAAATCGTTGTCATGTAAGCAGTATGATGAATAAGATATATATATATATATATATATATATATATATATATATATATATATATATATATATATATATATTGGCCATCTCTATTCTCCCCCCGCTTTCCTCGTTCCACCCCCCACAAGTTAGATTTTTGTTTCAATTACAAAAATATCATCATACAAATTGCCTAGAAAACGGGGTGGGAAAGGAAAAAAAGCGGAGTGTGAATGGGATGTGTAAAGAGGAAATGTGTGTGTCAGTGTGTGTGTGGGGGGGATAGAAATAGTCGTATATATTTATAATATTATTGAGAAAGTGAAACAAAAAGCATATGTACAATGCCATTATGTGTTCTTATCAATGAATTGTGACCATATACCTTCCATTTTAGAAAGATGCCTCTTCACTTTGGCAGCACAGCCCCGGCAGTGTAAGTGAACCTTTAACACCACAACCTGGGAAGATGAACATGGATTGTTAAGTTGGACAAAAACTTCAAGAAGAAAACTAGAAAGAACTTAAGCCAAACAATTGTATATATCATACCATGGTTCATTTTGTAATAAATAGGCTGTATGACAGAAAAAAAAAAATGAAAAACAGGCAAAAAAAATGCAGCATATTTTAGCTTCAGCTTGCCTGAACTATGCGTTCATGGTTACCGGTGGCAGGCACAACACTAACATCACCACAGGCAGCCCTTTGCTTCTTTGGAAAGCCCTCTTTTTTAGTGACCATTGGTAATGTAACTGCTCGACTCGGGTCGCCTCTTCTAGCTGAACTTCTTGCATCATGCAGCCTGGAATAGCTCATGCCATTGGTAGGCCTGGGTGAAATAGCAGTCTTGGGATCGGTCGGTATGCATACAGAAAGTGACGCATGGGATCGACATAGCAGCATTTTGTGGTTTCTTTTTGTTTATGTTTGAGAAATGAAGAGCTTCTGAAGAAAGCTAGTTATTTAGGAGGGAGAGGAAAGGCCGAAAGGGTGCTTCTATAAGTTTAACCTGGTATGGTGTGCCTTGGGTGCAGTATTTCATTATGACCGTGGTTTGCTACTTAATCGTGATTCGTATGAATATTTCGATATTGTATGGTTTGGTATCATTTGCCTTTACTTTTGCAAACGGAAGACCCTTAGCTGCTTTTGAGGCTAACGAAAATGGAGTATTTAAGTTAGTGGAGAATGCGTTTGCAAATTCAGACGGATCATTTTATTTTTATTTTATTTATTTATTTATTTTATGATTAATTATTTTTTTAATAAAAAATATGTATTAATAATTTACATAATTGAATAAATTCAAAAAATATAAATTACTCTGATTCAGTTCAAACAAACTACATTACGTAAAGCACTTCGAACGATTACAATGTAAAAAATCGCATTTCAAACGGATCTCATTTACACAAATTATAAAATTTTGAAATTTATAAAAATTTAAATTAATTAATAATATATAACTATATAAAAAAAGCTTAAAATTAGGCTGTGGGCATCGGCGCATCCGACGCGCGCAATGTCAAACAACTCAACTTTGTGCTATTAGGCAAACATGTCATTTTGGCTCCGTGAAGGGTACCTTTGAGTACCGAGAGAGGATTAAAAACAACATAAGAAGTGCAGCACCCCTATAGCTCGCTGATTTCCACCATACATTCATGTTTCTTTCTCCTTCCACTAACTCTCTCTCTCCCTCCACTAAGTTGTTTAATTATTAATGCGTGGATATAAACGAGGGACAAAAGGAATTCTCGAAATTAGGGGTACAATAGAGCGTCTCTCTAAATTGGATGAATAGGGTTTACTAAATTAATTCGAGATATTACAGATATCACAGAACATGTTGCAGTAGATAAAACAAATGCAGAAAATAAATAACACAGAGATTTTACTCAGCTTCGGCAAACCCTACCTACTGCTGCATTCCCAAGGTTTCTACTAGATATTAGTCAACTATTACAATGCTTATAACACTTGTAAACTCGCGACGATTCCTAGCCTAAACCCTAAGCTCTAAACTTATCCCCAAGATTTTACTAGGTGCTACACAAAAAGGCGTAACATTCTCGCTCTAGTTGCACTAATTCTACGCTCAAAAGCCTGTACTGATTTTAACCCCAAAATCGGATTTTTTTTTTCCGTTACAAACCCTATAACAAAAACCCTAGTTTCAGACAAATTAGAAAACTTAGATTTGTTTTACAAATTTAAATTCAAACAAAAAAAAATTAAAACAAAAATGAAAAACCCCACTTTAAACTAAATTAACACATGGCCAGCCCTCTTTGTTATTTCATTTATGAGCTTTCCTTCCAAAAACGTCGGCCCAAAAAAAAATTAGGGTTTTCCAGAAAATTCCAAAACTCGATCGCGATTGCTTGATTTTGTTCTTCGAATTGGCTTCACTTCAAGTTGCTCTCTTGTTCAATCGACTTGGGTATGGCGATAGAAAAGATGTGAGTTTCTTTGAGAATTTGTTCTTCGATCTTTTTTTTTTTTGAATGTTTGTCTCGTTCGATCTGCATATGCCAATAATGAAAATGGTGAATATATAGGAAATATAAAATCCCATAAATTGCTCTCTGATTTCTTTATATGATTTGATCTGATTGTGTGAAACCCTTCCGTGATAGTTGCGAGATTTATAGTGTAAGAACCTGTAACTTCCCCAGTAAGGAAAGAGCGGATACTATGAGGACAACACACAAAAGAACACAAATAGAAGAACATTTCATTGTTAATTACAACAATTCATCAGAATACAAGAATATACAGAGTATGAATAAATATTACACAGACAATATTAGAGATTTAAATTACATTTAAATACATTACTGTAGCGGAAAAATAATACAATACACAACTGAAGGAGATATACGGAGGCAGAGCTTTCCGGATATCATTCCAGCTGTTGACCAGGATCCTGTGAATATAAATCTGCAAAACCAAAACTACTAGCTGCCCGTACGGAAAATAGGGGCACCCAGAGTTTAGATTAAAACAATAAACTCCAGGTCAGTCATGTGACTGGCGTGAGAACTAAAACAGTTATTAATCTTTATTTTAAAGTTAGGTAAATCAAGGGACCATGTCGTATAACACGGAACGGGTTTCCTCCCAAGAACACCTGTAACGACTCGCATTCTACACATCGCAGGATCGTAGGATATTTATTTCTTTCACATACGAAGTCGTATGGTCATGTAACTTTAGGAGACGACTATTGGGGTCATTTCTCATGTTCATGATTTTTTTCGATTTTTAAATGACTGTTTTTCCCCTAACTGATCTTGTTTTGACCATAACTTTTGATTGAAAAGGGATTTTGACCTGAAACCACTTCCATCGGCTCCGGATGATGGTTTACAATTCCGTAGAGTGGTCACATTAGCCAAACGGACTCATCGTTTGAGAGATATGGCAGAAACAAGTTTCAGATGGTGAAAAACAGTTTAATTGGGCTTAATCGGGTAATTAGCAGCTAGGCCCAAAGGGGATTTCGGGATTAGAGATGTATAGGGGCTGATTAGGGTTAGAAAACATTTCTTTCAGCCGCCACTTTCATTCTTGGAACCCTAACAATGGCCTCCAAGACCCAAATCAACCTCTAATCACTTTCTAATCGAGTTTTGGCTTAAACTACATCAAATTAAGGAGAAATAGCACCAAAGCAAGGTTAGAGCTGCTGTGTTGCATTGGGAACAGTGCCAAACAGAGAATAATTTTAGTTTTGGGGTTTTATTTGTGGCTAAGGTGAGTGATTTGCATAGTTTTGCACTAATTACGGTTAATTAAGGGTAATTAGTGAAGATTAACGAATTTATACATTAATAAATTCTGGAAAAATATTTATAAATTCTAAAATATTGTTTTATACCTTTGTTAGAAATTTGGGCTGATTTGGTTAAGTTTTGTTAATTATATGATTAGTCTTGCCTAAACATGCTTAAGGGAAAGCATGGGTTTTTGGGTATGTTTGATCCATATAAACATATCATATTGTTGTTTAGTGTTTCTGGATGATTATACAAGTTGCTATGACTTTATGGTATGATTTGTGATTGCATAGAAAAGTTAGAATGGTTGAAAACGCCGTCGTTTGGCGAAAATAGCTTGCGGGAAAAATTTGCAGCAAACCGGATAGGAGCATTCAGATAGGAGCATGCAGATAGGAGCATGCGGATAGGAGCATCCGGATAGGAGCAACCCGATAGGGGCATCCGATCCGAACCGGATAGGGGCAACCGATCCGGATAGGGCCATCCGATCCGGTTCCAAACCGGATAGGGGCATCCGACCCGAACCAAATAAGAGCATCCAAGCATCCGAACTGAATTAGAAAGGAGCATTCGAACCGAACCAAGCAGGAGGGGGCGAACCGAACCGAACCGGAGGATCGAACACTAAGTGGACCTAAACCCGAGATGCAAAGGAAGTCCAAATGAGGAGTTGTACCTCAGGATTCAGATGGGAACCAAGGAGGGAACTTCATGAGTTGGGCTTTGCTGCAGGACGTGTGCTAAGGGGTTGTCGATGTCTGTAACTTTGGATCACTATGTATAGGGAGTACGTGAACGGATTCAGGGCCAAAGTGGCCTAGGTACGACTAAAGATCTATAGACCAATGAAGTGGGGTCATTTGTAAAGATTTGGTCGTGACTTCATGTGGTAAGCTTGGTAATAGCAGTAGTTGTACAAGTTGAACTCCGTCACTACTTCGATGGGTCTAGTGATTGATAGTGGTGGATACCGTATGCTTTACGCACTGAGTGAGAGATGTGAGGATGGTTGCTATGTTTGATTTGTTTACCATCATTATGACATGCACACCCCCCCACCCCCGTTATCTTTACACCATTTATTCAATGGCACCTTAGAGTATTGTACGGTATGTAGTGCTAACTCTTTGGTTGTAGGTCCAGGTTCAGGTATGGTTTAGTACACCTGTTATTGTTCTGTTTAGCTACTTATCGCTCATACCATACTTTTTGTCTGACCCAGAGTTTTATGTCTCTTCTTATTACTCTGGGTGCTCTCACGAGCAGACTAGAGATAAGTTAGCTGGGATGCACGAGTAGCTGATCCGGAGACGAGCAGGAGGCTTCCACGTATGATACATATAGATATTCTCTCTGTGTTGTTGAGGATCACTGCTTGAGCATTAGTAGTGCATCTTCTAATTTAGCTTTCTTTTTCTTTAGAGACAGTTTAAGTTGTAACAATGATGTTGGATCATAAGCTGTATTTGGATTTCCGCTGCTATGTTGGTTTAGTTTTCAGCTTATGCACTGTCTCGCCTGTTTTATGTCAAGATTATGTTATTATTATAATTTTTTTCCATGCGCTGTGAGACATTCTACAGGTTCCTTGTTAGTTCATTCTCTTCTTTCTTTTCTTCTGACAACCGTTCCGTGCTAGCTGGGCATGTGTACAACGCAATTACGGAGGAAATGTCGACTGGTGCGGTGTGGGCCGTCACACTTGGTATCAGAGCTCTAGGTTACGTAGTTAACCTAGGGAAGTTATCAGGGAGAGATAGTATATGTATATGAGAGCGCGTATTTGTGATTATTTTGATTTTTAAAAGCTATATATATACTTTTAGTATAGCTAAGGATGAAGTCGCACTGCACTAGCACCACTATAGAGATGGTTAATCGTTTTCTCTTTACAGATTGAATGATGAGCCGATACGCAAGAGGTGTCTGTAGAGGAGCCAATAATGGGAATGCTGCTGACATGAGGACAATGTTTACTGACCTCATGAGGGAGATGCTTAGGTATGTACAGAGGGCAGCTCCCAATGCTGGTAATGGTGGTGGCCCAATAGTGCAGGCGCCTAGGGCCGATTTCGCCAAGCAGAATAAGGATTATACTAGTCTTGGTGGGAAACCGTTCCAAGGAACGGAGTCGGCTACGGATGTTTAGGATTGGTTGGATAGCTGCGAGCATATCTTCGAAGACTTGGGTATCGAGGATGCGATGAAGAGGAAGCTAGCATCCCGTCAGCTGCAAGGATGGGCAATGAATTGGTGGAATGCTATAAAGGCAGCTACGCCCGAGGATCAGATTACTTGGGATCAGTTTAAGGCTCGCTTTAGTGATAAGTTCATTCCAGCTGCTTAGAAGCCAGTGTTGTTTAAGAAATTCTTGGAGCTCAAGCAGAATGGCAGAGCTGTCTCAGAGTATATTGCCAAATTCGACACTTTGTTGAAATATGGGTTATCTCTTATTGATACTGCCGAGAAGAAGAACGAGAAGTTCGTAACTGGTTTGGATGGATACTTGGGGGAAAGGCTTATTAACCATATCGATGAGACGTTTGAATCGATTGTGGGGAAAGCATTGAGGTCAAAGAGTCTTTACCCTAAGCCGAAGGCTGAGGCTGCAACTGCAAAAGAACCGAAACTGCAAGCAAGCGGCGGAGGCAAGAATGGTTCTCAGAATAAGAGAAAGCAGAATCAGACCAAGGATGGCCAGAAGAAAAAGAATAAGCAAGATGTTGAGTGCTTCAGCCGTGGTAAGAAGGGCCATTATGCTAGTAATTGTTGGGCCAAGCCAGCAGATAGGAAGTGCTTCAACTGTGGTCAAGTGGGACATCACAAGGACAAGTGTCCGCAACCCCCTAAAGAAAAGCATATGGTGAAAGCGTATGCCCTTAATGTTATTCCTTCTTCGTTGAATGCCCCAACTGCGGTGGAGAAGGGAAAGAATGTCGTCATCCAAGGTATGCTTTCTGTTGATAATGTTCCTGTTAGAGTTTTGTTTGATACCGGAGCTTCCAGTTCTTTCATATCTAGTGACCTGGTAAATAGGTTGGGATTGGAGCCCGAGATTGTCGATAGACCTTTAGTAGTGACGAACCCGATTGGTGGTTCGACTAACCTTAGCATGATTTGTCGTAATGTGGTCTTATCGAGTCATGGATGCATGTTTGTTTGTGATTGCTTTGTTTTGGGCTTTACTGGGTTTGGCATTATTTTGGGAGTCGATTGGCTCCAAAGATACGGGGTGGTGGTAGACTGTGAGGGCTTTTAGGTGACAGCTAGAGCAGATGATGGGCGGATGGTAATGTTTGGTGGTCTACCCGGTGATGGGGTAATGGCTAGTTTTCTAAATTCCCTCGACATCCCGCATAGTGAGTTGTCAGGTTTGCCCATGGTTGGCCAGTATCCGGACGTTTTCGAAGAAGTGACCGGACTTCCACCACACCGAGAGATTGAGTTTCGTATTGATTTAGTGAAAGATGCCAGACCTATAGTGATGCCACTTCGTCGAATGTCACCAAGGGAGCAGCGAGAGCTCGAGGTGCAAGTCAACGATCTTTTGAAGAAGGGATTTATCAGAAGGAGTGTTTCTGAATGGGGAGCACCAGTTGTGTTTGCTACCAAGGCGGATGGTTCCCTTCGTTTGTGTGTAGACTACCGCGAGTTGAATAAAGTGACGAGGAAGAACAAGTATCCTCTACCGCGGATAGATGATTTGTTTGATCAGTTGAGTGGCGCGAGAGTATTCTCTCAGTTGGATCTCGCGACAGGTTTTCATCAGCTTAGAGTGGAAGCTGAGATTCTTGGGCCATGTTATTTCAGAGAACGGTACTGCCGTGGATCCTGCGAAGGTGGCTACGGTACAAGATTAGTCTACGCCAAAGAATGCAACGGACATAAGAAGTTTCTTGGGATTAGCTGGATATTATCGTAAGTTTATCCAAGATTTCTCCAAGATAGCAGCACCGTTGACTCAGTTGACCAAGAAGAATCAAGCTTTCGTCTGGGACGAAAAGTGCGAGAATGCATTCAAGCGTCTAAAGGGAAAAGTTGACGCGCGCACCAGTGTTATTCATTCCTAAGGGGAATGAAGAGATGATGGTATACACGGATGCCTGTGGTACCGGACTAGGTGTTGTATTGATGCAAGGCGGTAGGGTTGTAGCTTATGCAAGTCGGCAATTGAAACCGCACGAGAGAAGATACCCTACCCATGATTTGGAATTGGCAGCGATCGTGTTCGCGTTGAAGATGTGGAGACATTATCTCTCGGGAGAAATATTCGAGTTGTTTACCGATCATAAATCGTTAAAGTATCTCTTCTCTCAAAAGGATCTAAATCTCCGACAGCAAAGATGGTTAGAATTCTTAGCTTCCTATGATTTCGACATCGCATATACACCAGGAAAGGGCAATGCGGTGGCTAATGCATTGAGTAGAAGACATGCCAGTTTAGGGGCTATGTTTCTAGAATGGAAGCAACTGGAGTACATCGCTGGGTATGATTTCAGACCAAAGCGCGAATTGGATCCAGAAATGTTAGCAAGTTTGACGATCAGACCCACTTTGATTGAGCGGATTGGTTCCAGTCAGAGGAGCGATCCTAACCTATTAGAAATCATCTCAAAGTCAGAGGAGCGATCAAGATGGATGGCTTAGAAGGAATGGAAGGCTAGTTGTACCTAATGTCAATGGGTTGAGAGATGAAGTGCTTAGAGAATTTCATCACTCAAAACTGACTATACACCCCGGTGGTAACAAGATGTACCGAGACATGAAGCGGACCTACTACTGGGAAGGGATGAAAAGAGACATTGGGAAGTTTATATCCAAATGCATGAATTGCCAGCTAGTTAAAGCAGAGAAAAAGAAGCCTAGTGGTTTGCTACAACCATTAGAAATTCCAGAATGGAAGTGGGAACAAGACTCAATGGATTTCATTGATGGGTTACCAAGGACTAGATCGGGCCATGATAGCATTTGGGTGATTGTGGACCGATTGAATAAGAGTGCGAGATTTATACCTGTCAAGTCAAACAGGATGGCAGCTAAGCTAGCTGAACTATATGTAAAGTGGGTAGTGAGATTTCATGAAATACCCAAGGGCATTGTGAGTGATCGAGATCTGTTGTTCACTAGTGGATATTGGAAGAGCTTACAAGAGGTGTTAGGATCAGAATTACATCTCAGTACCGCGTATCATCCTCAAACCGACGGTCAAACAGAATGGGTGAATCGTATATTAGAAGACCTCTTGAGAGCCTGTGTATTGGATTTTGGTGGATCATGGGATGACCATTTGCATCTAGTAGAGTTTGCATATAATAATAGTTACCAATCCAGTATTGGCATGACTCCATTTGAAGCTTTGTACGGAAGACCGTGCAACTCACCGTCATGTTGGTTAGAAACTGCTGAGAAGTTTGTGCTTGGACCCGATGTGATAAGAGAAACTTCAGTCAAGATTAAGGTTATCCAACAGCGAATGAAGGCTGCCCAAGATAGGCAGAAGAGTTATGCCGATAAAAGGAGAAGAGAATTAAAGTTCTCCATTGGCGACATGGTGTTTATCAAAATTTCTCCATTGAAGAGCGTGATATGATTTGGCAGGACAGGCAAGTTAGCACCAAGATTCGTTGGTCCATTCCCAGTTCTTGAGAAAATTGGGAATTTGGCATATAAAGTTGAATTACCGGACAAGATGGCAGGAGTTCACAACGTATTTCATGTTTCCCAGTTAAGGAAATTCGTACACGACCCAGATGTGACTATTTCACCTGATCAGTTGGATGATATCGAAGTTGAACCTATGGCGGTTGGGAACCGCAGGCCTATGCGTATTGTTGGGAATGATACGAAGCAGCTCCGAAGGAAGGCGGTAAAATTAGTCAAGGTTCAGTGGGGCGAGAATGAGAATGACTGTACTTGGGAGATAGAGGAGAGCATTAGGAAGACGTATCCAGAACTCTTCGTCCGGTAAGATTTCAGTTTCGATTTAGTCTTTCCGCATGCTAGGATATGTTGTTTTGTTTGTTTTGCATGTTTGATTGTTATATATGATTGGTAGGCATGCGGGATCCTTTGTATGTTTTGGGGTTAAGGAATTTCGGGGACGAAATTTCTTAAGGGGGAAGAGTGTAACGACCCGCATTCTACGCATCGTAGGATCGTACGATATTTATTTCTTTCACATATGAAGTCGTATGGTCATGTAACTTTGAGAGGCGACTATTTGGGTCATTTCTCATGTTCATGATTTTTGCCGATTTTTAAATGACCGTTTTGCCCCTAGCTGATCTTGTTTTGACCATAACTTTTGACTGGAAAGGAATTTTGACTTGAAAACACTTCCATTGGCTCCGGATGATGGTTTACAATTCTGTAGAGTGGTCACATTAGCCAAACAGACTCACCGTTTGAGAGATATGGCTGAAACAAGTTTCAGATGGTGCAAAACAGCTTAATTGGGCTTAATCGGGTAATTAGCAGCTAGGCTCAAAGGGGATTTCGGGATTAGAGATGTATAGGGGCTGATTAGGGTTAGAAAACATTTCTTTCAGCCGCCACTTTCATTCTTGGAACCCTAACAATGGCCTCCAACACCCAAATCAACTTCTAATCACTTTCTAATCAAGTTTTGGCTTAAACTACATCAAATTAAGGAGAAATAGCACCAAAGCAAGGTTAGAGCTACTGTGTTGCATTGGGAACAACGCCAAACAGAGAATCATTTTAGATTTGGGGTTTTATTTGTGGCTAAGGTGAGTGATTTGCATAGTTTTGCACTAATTACGGTTAATTAAGGGCAATTAGTGAAGATTAGCGAATTTATACATTAATAAATTCTGGAAAATATTTATAAATTCAAAAATATTGTTTTATACCTCTGTTAGAAATTTGGGCTGATGTGGTTAAGTTTAGTTAATTATATGATTAGTCTTGCCTAAACATGCTTAAGGGAAAACATGGGTTTTTGGGTATGTTTGATCCATATAAACATGTCATATTGTTGTTTAGTGTTTGTGGATGATTATACAAGTTGCTATGACTTTATGGTATGTTTTGTGATTGCATAGAAAAGTTAGAATGGTTGAAAACGCCGTCGTTTGGCGAAAATTGCTTGCTGGAAAAACTTGCAGCAAACCAGATAGGAGCATTCGGATAGGAGCATTCGGATAGGAGCATCCGGATAGGAGCTTTCGGATAGGAGCATGCGGATAGGAGCATCCGAATAGGAGCAACCAGATAGGAGCAACCAGATAGGGGCATCTGATCCGAACCAGATAGGGGCATCCGATCCGAACCGTATAGGGGCATCCGACCAGAACCAAATAAGAGCATCCGAGCACCCGAACTGAACTAGAAAGGAGCATTCGAACCGAACCAAGCAGGACGGGGCGAACCGAACCGAACCGGTGGATCGAACACCAAGTGGACCTAAACCCGAGATGCAAAGGAAGTCCAAATGAGGAGTTGTACTTCAGGATCCAGATGGGAACCAAGAAGGGAACTTCATGAGTTGGGTTTTGCTGCGGGACGTGTGCTAAGGGGTTATCGATGTCTGTAACTTTGGATCACTATGTGTAGGGAGTACGTTAACGGATTCATGGCCACAGTGGCCTAGGTACGACTAAAGAGCTATAGACCAATGAAGTGGGGTCATTTGTAAAGATTTGGTCATGACTTCATGTGGTAAGCTTGGTAATAGCAGTAGTTGTACAGGTTGAACTCCGTCACTACTTCGATGGGTCTAGTGATGGATAGTGGTGGACACCATATGCTTTACGCACTGAGTGAGAGATGTGAGGATGATTGCTAAGTTTGATTTGTTTACCATCATTATGACATGCACACCCCCGTCCCCGTTATCTTTACACCATTTATTCGATGGCACCTTAGAGTATTGTACGGTATGTAGTGCTTACTCTTTGGTTGCAGGTCCAGGTTCAGGTATAGTTTAGTATACCTGTTATTGTTTTGTTTGGCTGCTTATCGCTCATACCAGACTTTTTGTCTGACCCAGAGTTTTGTGCCTCTTCTTATTACTCTGGGTGCTCTCACGAGCAGACTAGAGACAGGTTAGCTGGGATACACGAGTAGCTGATCCGGAGACGAGCAGGAGGCTTCCATGTATGATACATATAGATATTCTCTCTGTGTTTTTGAGGATCACTGCTTGGGCATTAGTAGTGCATCTTCTAATTTAGCTTTCTTTTGCTTTAGAGATAGTTTAAGTTGTAATAATGATGTTGGATCATAAGCTGTATTTGGATTTCCGCTGCTATGTTGGTTTAGTTTTCAGCTTATGCACTGTCTCGCCTGTTTTATGTCAAGATTATGTTATTATTATATTTTGTTCCATGCGCTGTGAGACATTCTACAGGTTCCTTGTTAGTTCATTCTCTTCTTTCTTTTCTTCTGACGACCGTTCCGTGCTAGCTGGGCATGTGTACAGCGCACTTACGGAGGAAATGCTAGCTAGTGCGGGGCGGGCCGTCACAACGCCAGTGCATAAAACAACAGTGCAATGTCAAATAAAGAAAAATGAAGCTATTATAAGACCCAGGTCCCATCACACAATGCAACGCAAGCCGGAGGATAGGGTTTTACCTTATAATAGCCAAGAATGCTTGATACGCTAAATTTCATCTTTTGATTCCTAATCAGACTCCAACCGTAAATTAGTAAGAGAACGATTCCCTAAGTATTAACCCCGAAGGCTGAAATCTAAATCAGACAAATACTCAGGAAACCACCCATCTTAGCTCGTTTCCTGTTAGTTTCTGATTTTATATACAATCATAAATATCAATCATAGGCGGCATGAATGTCTCATACCATTATGTCGCCATATATAGGTATACAATCAAAACCGCACATATCGTATTTGGAAATTGGATTTGCATCTATGAACCGAGGCAAAAGATAGTCCTCTACCGATTCGAGATGCTCTAGTCCGCCCCTCATGACCCAGACTCAGGTGGGCCCTTGGAGCGAGAGGGCCGGTCCACCGATGTGGATTAAAATGCCTGAACACTGCGTTTCCCCACCCTTGTCAATGAGCCAACGAATGACTCCATCGGCTCCACATAGTCACTGATATATCCGAGGCGCCTCGCAACAGCAACAACCTCATAAGTCAAACTCGTCATGGCGTGTAAAACCACTGATGCCACTTCTAACTAGAAAGAAACGCATGTCCTCCCTGAGATCCTTCTCCCGTTTCTGGTTCACAACCGGGGTGTGAGGCTCGCGAATCAACGCTACACAAAGCTATGCCACAAAGGCTGTGCTTTGATCATCAACCATAAGACTATGCTTTTCAACAGAAGCCTTGATCATTTACATCTTAGCATGCCACACAGGAAAACCACTCCATGCAACCGATATCCATCAATCACATAGAATGATATCCAATGTCAGACACACAGTCCATTTACAAGTCCGTTCTGGGTCTGAACGAAACCGGAGGCACCTTGTACCTCGCATATCCATCGATCTCCAAGTACGCCGGGACGATCACTAACTGATTCCCTCCTCTTGGGTGTACGGCCCAATCAAGATCATCAGTAATTATCCAAACGACGTGAAGACCTCCGGTCTTCAACCACCGTCTTGATCTTCGACTCATCGTCGAATCAGTTATTCAGAATAGGATAAACCCGGTCTTTCCAAATAACTCGCGTATATAATAAACAAGTGTTACACAAACACAGCATACGCCTCATTCCAATTCATCAGTCACTAACTGTAAATTAGCAAGAGAACAATTCCCCAAATATTAACCCCAAAGGCCGAAACCAACATCATATCAATACCTAGGAAACCATTCTTCTTAGCTAACCGACAGCTAGTTTCTAAATTTCACATTCTTAGGGAAAGGTTCCCATTAATTTTATCAAAGATAAATTCTTTTAAATTTATTCTTTAACCTTCCTTTGAATATCAAATCAAACTAGTCGGGATTAGCGAACCACACCGAAGTAATCATTTGTTTTATTTCCCAATCCCAACCTATTCATCCCATGAAGTAAAACTGGTAATACTTCATATCTAACACCACGGTGTTATCGGTAAATTCAATTACCATTTCACGTTCAAATCTAATTAAAGATTTAACTATCGCCTGGAGCAAAACTGGTGATACTCCATTCTCGATCTTTTCAATCTAATTAAAGATTCATTAAAACTCCACTTAGTTTTAATATTTAACTGGGTTAAAGAACCGATGTCATTTAAAACACGGTTCACGATAAACCCAAAAATCACATCACATTTCAATCAGCCCCTAACCGTAAATTAGCAAGTGAGCAATTCCCTAAGTATTAACCCCGAAGGCCGAAACCAACATTAGATCAATACCCAAGAAACCATCCAACTTAACTAATCTCCAGTTAGTTTATGATTTTCTTAACTCCGTTGGGTCTAAGAACAGTATTATTGAAGATACCGTTCACGACAACCAAAAATCACATTCTATTAATTATCGGGTTAAAGAACAAGTATTATTTAAAACACCGTTCACGATAAACCCAAATCCCATTTGATATTAAATACAAGGCTCTGAATAGAAAATATACCGGCTTATATTCAATATCAAATTCTACGACCAACAAATATTGTATTGGAACTAACGATATAAATATATCTTTCAAATTCCCATAACAATATCTGTATCATCACGAAATCCAACATCATAATATTCCGAAGACAATTTCGATTCAAATCCATTCCAATTCAATTATTGGAAATTCTGGTTATTTTCAAAACCATTTCAAATCCAATTTATTTATTTTAAAAATAAATAAATTATTATTCTAGTTCAAAACTAGTTCACTTCGATAAAAATCTATTTTTATCTTTTCAAATATGGAGTTTTTCATCCCAATTCTTCACAAATCATTTCTTATGATTTTACACAAATTATTACTATTTTTAATAATTTTATCAAAGCCCGTAAAGTCGATTTCCATCAACGGCCATCGAACTGCACTTACAACGACCTTTTCCGAATTTGATTTGGACATAATTCCAAATCCAACCGTTAGATTTCAAATCTGTAATATTCGTTAGAAAGCTCTTTTCGATACAAACCCAACGGTTCCGGTTTTAGGAGAATCCGACGGTCGGATCTCCCTTAATATCCATTCGAAGTCAATGGACGAAATTCACGAACTGCCGCGGCGCGGTGCATTCTATTCAGGCCATTATATATATATTGTATATATTATATATATATTTCATCGATTTCCTTTTAAAACGTATTTTATAAATCGTTTTAAATTCGTTTTCAAAACGATTTCAACTTTATATTCAATTTCAAACCAAAATTGAATATTCCACATCATCGATATACAAATGATAATATTTTCAAAATGTTGTATTTTGAAATCAATTCCTTTTCTGTATTCATTATAAAAATGAATAAAATCGATATAAATATCATTCACGTCAAAATGGTGTCAATCTAATCAACACGGCTTTTATTCAATACATGAATATTTATTTTAAATTCAACACATGAATTTTCTTTACTATTCAACAAATGAATTTTCTTTACAATTCAACAAATGAATTTTCTTTACAATTCAACAAATGAATTTTCTTTACAATTCAACAAATGAATTTTCTTTACTATTCAACAAATGAATTTTCTTTATATTTTCCAAATTGGAATGAGGCCCAATCAATTACCATATAACGCTAATTATATGGATTCCCTACAACACATGTATATAATAGCAACGATAAATCATCAACCATCATCCAGAGTGCATTCTACACTATAAGTGTAATAACCCGGAAATCTGGGCCAATTTAAAATTTTTATTTTGGCAATTTTAATGAATTTTGAATATTTAAAATGAATATTTTAAATAATAACGACGAGAAATTTATTTTGAATAGAATTTGAACGTATATATTTATTCGAATCATCGTTAGATTATAAATATTTATTTATATATATAAAAGTAATTGAAAATGGCGCGGTAGTTCAATAATTCGATTTCAAACTTCAAATAAATTTACAAGATTCAAAATAAACCGGATTTTAGCGAAACCAAAAATATTAGAATCTATTTGAGAATATCTTTCCAACGAATCCGAGAAATTGAAATTTCATAGCGGGAATCAAAAGATATGTGCAGTTGAAAATTCAGAATAGTCGCTATAGAATTCTGGCCCTTAAAAATGGAAATTTTGCAAACGACCTCGGATTTCGACGAAACCACTTTTGTTGGATCCGTGATGTCAAGTTATTACTAGGTTCCAATTTTCGTAATTTTTCGATTCAATATGTGAGCGTGGCAAAGGAAAATGCGTTTGACCAGTTTTAGTTGATTTGAATCGACTGGAAAATGGCCATTTTTCCAACGGTCTCATAATTTGACGAAACTAGTTTTGTTAGGACCATATCATAAATACGAAGCTAGAAAATATTTTTCTGGAATTTTTTCGAGTTAGTATGTGACACCAGTAAATTGAAAGGCACGTTCAAATTCAATATATAGAGTTATATTTTGATTTTGATGAAAACTGATCGAAACGATCGAATCAGCCTACGATACATATCCCATTGTGTTCGGAATGGGGGTAATTAGCTAGGGGCAACAGTCGTTGGGTTCAATTTTGGGTTCGAATGGAAATTGAACTTTATGGACTCAAAATTAAGTAATTTTTTTTTCTATCTCCCCCACCCTTCATTCAAAGTCAACAGAATAAAAAAAAGAAAAGAAAAGAAAAAGGGCGGATCCCGATTCCACCGTCGCCCTCAGCGGATCGCCGCTCCGCCGCCCTAGCCGCCGTATGGCGCGCCTCCTCCCCAACCTTCGATCCCCTTCCTCCTCCATCTCCTTCTACCGCTCCCCTGCTCTCCCCCTCCCCTTGTCGCGAAAACCCCAAATCGATTTGAAAACCCTCAGCCCTCGCCTCCGTTCAGCCCTGGCCACCCCCCCGCCCACTGACGCGCCACCTCCCCCTATTTCCGCCGGTCAGGCAAGCCACTTCCTCCCCTTTTTCTTTGACGCCGAGACCAGCACCACGAGCCCCCTTCCAAGTCGAGCAGCAAAACCTTAGGAAAAGCAGTAAGTTTTTCCTGTTTTATTGAATATAAAACATTGTTTGAAAGTTCGGTTATTCATATATTTGATTTTCTTTGAAATGAAAATTCAGTTTTATTTATTCATGTGTAAATAGAAAGACTAGAATTTATTTTAAAGAAAGATTAGATTTTTCTTTAGGTAAAGGAGATTTTTTTTTATATTAGAAAAGGTTGGAATTTTATATTCATAAAGATGAGAGCTTTATATTAGAAAAGGTGGGATCTTTATACTCGTGAAGATGAGATTTTTTATATTAGAAAAGGATGGATTTTCATTTACGAACAAGGATTGATTTTTATCGTAGAAAGGATTTGATTTAAAAAGTGAAAAGATTATATTTTTGT